>JBAFWW010028435.1:0-19003 GCA_036873685.1 Agapornis canus
TGCTGCACCAGCTACTAAGGAGGAGAAAAACTGACTGCTATTGCTGAACCCAGGATACAAACAAAATTATATTTAGAGTAGGACAATAGATGCTATTATGCAGCTGCTTTTTCACAGGAATAAATGCCTTTTATATGGGAGCAGTTTTCACTTGCACTCTCATCTATACTGTCTACCTGTTCCAAAATGGCCCTAGTGTCAATGAAAATCAGGGTATACTGCACAGTCATGTAAGTGCAATTTCACTTTTCTTTAAAGCAGCTGTTACCAGCTCTTGACTCTGCTGAATTAGACCTATTTTTCTGTTTCTTTACCTTTTCTCTTTTGTTGTTGTCATTCACTCCACAACAGTTCAAAGAACAGAATTTGCTTTTCAGCTATTACATGAGTGAAAGAAGAAAGATCACTCTGTGTTACTTTTAATGGGTCACAATGATTTTAATTGAAATTTTCTAAGTATCTTAAATTATGTTTATGCTGGCTCTTTTTTAAAACTGAATGTCATCTAGATGGTTCATAGTAGATAAACACTTGCAGCCAAGCTTTTCTTTAAACATGGTTGTGTTGTCCTTGAGAAAACAATTAAATAAAACCCAAGAACTAGCAGGACTAACACTTACCCCAAGATAAGCATAGATGTTATTTTGACTCAGGGAGAAGGGACCAAAAAGCAGAAAACCTGGTACCTGTTGAAGAAATGTAGGATATCATGATTTCCTAATGTCTTACTGTTATCTTTCACATAGAAGTGGGAAACTATAGTATTTGAACAGAATAGGAAGACTTCCATTCCTTCTTTACCTCTTGTGACTTCCTTTTGTTTTCCTAAGAATGCGAAACCTATTCAGAGACTTCTTTTTCTTTCAGCTGAATTAATTATTTAGACATCATCAGCTATTGTTCATAAATTGTTGAAAGCAGCAGGGAGGCACTAAAGTAGCAGCTGTGATTGCTTTCTAAAATTACAGATGTCTACTCAGTTCAGTAGTCATTACCATGTAAGGTCACTTAGTGATGAAGTGTAAAGAAGTGTGGGTTGTGACAATATAGGTTGAAGAGCATAATTTACCTCTAAACCATCTCTCAGAAGTCTGATCCTTCAAGGTGCTGAGCACCTCCCAAGAGACTACCAACTTCCAATGAAATGAACCTGATTTAAGGAGACTCGGTACTTCTGGGGATACTGTCAGATGTTTTCAGGAGCAGTGCCTTGCTACTTTAATTCACAATTATTTTATTTTTAAAATTTTAATGTGCAGGACAATCTAACTTAATAATTAAGATGGTTGCAAAGCACCTAAATTCTCAATAATGTTTGGCAGCTTTCGTATCTGTCACATTTGAACCTTAATCTGAAGAGCGTTCTATTTTCTAAATGCTAAATCTAGCACCAGCACCCAGCCTGTCAGCAATGACTAGTGACACACATCATGAGGTGGATCAAAACAGGATTAATTTCAATATCTGGACTTTTTAAGATTCTCAAGGTACATTTTGCAGAGCAAAGCCTGGAGATATTATTAATTCCTTTGAGAATCTTAGGGCTTTTTTAATTCATAAAAGAAATATATATATATATACATATAACAAAGAATTTTCCAGACTCATCATTCATTTTGACCCACTAGAAATTTCTTTTTTTTTTGGTAATATTTCTTCTACAGCTATTTAATTTGCTTTATGCAATAACACTACAGACTGAAATGCAGTAGAAGCAATTTGACCCTCAGAAATTTCACTTCCGAAAATCAAGAAGGGCATGCATGCCTGAGACTTTATTTTTTTCCAGCTATGTGAGAGTGGTAACTATAACCTACTACTATTGCTGAATCTGTTTGAATACTGGAAATAAGAACAATGTCTCTGGGGAAGTGTCTTAGATTTTCTTTTATGTGCTTGTACTGCCAAATGCATACTATTGCCAAAACCAGATTACCAGACTTTCAGTAAGTATAGTTGAATACTTTAGAGAAATAGCTTTCTATTAATTTTTTTTTTAATCACATCTTTTTAACCACAAGTAATATATTTCTTAATATACAAAACATATTTACCCATTATGTAGTGAAAGAGTGAATGTAGAAACTCAAACAGCAGCTCCCAGGAATGGTGCTGTTGACATCTTTCCTATAAACCCTCTTTAGGTATTGAAAGCCCACAATAAAGTGATCCAACCATCATCTCTTCTCCAGTCTGAACAACCCCAACTCTCAGGCTTTCCCCACTGGAGAGGTACTCCATCCCTCTGATCATTATTGTGGCCCTCCTCTTGACTTTATCCAATAGGTCCACATCTTTCCTGTGCTGAGGACTCCAGAGCCAGATTCAGTACTTCAGGTGGGGTCTTATGAGATCAGAGTGTAGAGGGCAGAACCACATCCCTTGATCCTGCTGGCCATACTTCTTTTGTTGCAACACAGGATACAGTTGGCTTTCTGGCCTGTGAGCACATATTGTTGGTTCATGTCCAGCTTTTTGCCCACCAGTGCTGCCAAGTCCTTCTCCTCAGGGGTATCCTCAACCCCTCCATCTCCCAGCCTGTGCTGATACTGGGGCTAGCCCTGGCACAGGTACAGAACCTTGCACTTGTCATTGGTGAACCACGTGAAGTTCACATAGGCCCACTTCTCAAGCTTGTTCAGGTCCCTCTGCATAGCATCCCACCTCTTAGAGACATGGACCACTACCCTCTGGGTGTGACCATCCAGCCAATTCCTCATCCACCAAACAGTCCACCCATCAAATCCATATCTCTCCAATTTAGAGATAAGGATGCTGTGGTAGACTTTCAGAATGCTGTGGTAGCCTTTCAGAAGTCCACAAAGATGGCATCCATGCCTATTCACTTGTCCACTGAAATGCTCATTCCAGCATAGAAAGCAACTAGGTTGTTCAGGCAAGACTTGCCCTCGGTGAAGCCATGCTGGCTCTCTCTCAAACCACCGGATGTCCATGTACCCTAGCGTAACTACTAAAATGATCCATTCCATGATATTCCCAGGAACAGAAGTGAAGGTGACACATCTGTAGTTCACAGGATTCTCCTCTCTACCCTTTTTAAAAATAATGCAATATTTCCCTTTTTCCAGTCACCATTGACTTCACCTGACTGCCATGACTTTTCAAATATCATGGAGAGTGGCTTGGCAACTACATCAGCCAATTCCTTCAGGACTCTGGGACGTATCTTGTCAGGTTCCTTAGACATGTTCAGGTTTCTTAGCTGGTCACAAACCTCATCTTCATTTAAAGTATAAGGTCCATCTACTTGAGGGGTGTAGGAAAAGACTGCCAGTGAAGGCAGAGGTGAAAAGTTACTGAGAAACTCAGCCTTCTCATCTGTTGTTACCAGTTTGCCAGTCTTGTCCATGTGGGGAGTACGCTTTCTTTGACATTCCTTTTCTGGCTGACATACCTGTAGAAGTCCTTGTTATTCTTTGTGTCCCTTGCCAAGTTCAGCTTCAGCTGCACCTTGTCCTTCCTGACCTCATCCCTACAAAACTGGGCAATGTCCCTATGCTCTATCCAGGATACCCATCCCTGCTTCCACTTCCTGTGCATCTCCTTCTTATTCTTTAGTTTGACCTGCATGTATCAACTTAGCCACGCCAATTTCTTGCCTTCTCTTCCTGATTTCTTACACCTGGTATAAATCCTTGTGGTCTATGGACCTGCAATCTCTATTCCACTCCCTTATCCCCGAGGGCAGTTTCAAAGATGGTCCTGTTGCCTAACTGCATGATCATTGCAGTTTCATTCTTTGTATTTTTCCTCAGGGAAGGGAGGGAAATGGCAAGAGAGAAATAAACCAACTCTTGTTCTTGTATTTCCATAAAGGCTATCCCCATACCATGAGGCCTTCCTATTAGAAAGACCGTATAAATGCTTCAGCCAGGACCAAGGCTTTCAACACAACTTTTCAACTCTCATCACTGTCAAATGAGAAAAGAATTTAAGAGAAGTTAAGACTGTAGGTTCCTAAGAATATTTTCTAATAGAAGAGGCAATCAAGCAAAAAATGACATTCTATTTATATATTTTGATTAATTTTTCACTAATTTATTTACTTAAAAAGACTGTATTCTTAATCTGATTATATAATGGCTGTGAAAGCCAAATTACATAAATAACATTTTGTATCATAATCTGTGCATGAGAAAAAAGTACAGTTTTGATGACAATGAATATTCAGAAAATAAAGTCATGCTGTCAGTTCAAATAAACAGGAAAGTTATAGGCTTTAGGAAAAAATAACACAGAGGTCATAGTGATGCTGTAAAGCTATAGGAATAATGTTAGCAACACTGATGAAGTAAAACCACCAATGGTTAATCACAGTCATCTTAATCCTTTTTTGTTCTTTTTTTTTTTTTTCAGTCTGAATAGAATTTGCCTAATAGTTTCATTTTGAAACACTAGATTTCACATTCAAGGAATATTTATATCATACCAAAGTTCATAAAGCAATTGATTTTTAAGAGATTTATAAAGAAGAAATATACAAAATAGCATTTAGATTTTACGTTATTTATGAACAGCATCTTTGTAAAGTCCTTATCCTATTTTTTGTACTAAAGAAAGAATATTAGCCTTTATTATCCTCATAACTAGTGCATGATCAGTTCATTCACCAGCTCTGTTATTTTGATTGTACATATAGGTCAAGAAGTGATTCATTACTTCAAAAATTAAAGGCAAAGATGAAGAAATATATATGGCCTTAATTGAATATATTTAACAACAACAACAAAAAAAGAAATTCCAAAATTTAATCATTCCATGTGCATTAGAACAGACTATTCTATAATGTTTAAAGAGTACAACATCATAAATCACATATTCATTGTTTTCAATATTGAGCTTTTAGCTCTTAATATATTGGTTTTCCAGCATAGGTCTACTCACTAAATAAAAAAACTTTACATCAGCATTGGTCTCTATTGGAATCAAGGAATTATTACTGCATGCTGTAAACACAAATAAACATCTGTTTCTTTTGTCCTTGTACAAGTAATTAACACAAAATCAGGAAGTACATTTCTCACAGGAAGAATTCTTGCAACCTTCTCACAAATGAGATTTGTTTTCTGACATTTCAGAGGGTTTGTTTAAACTTCCAGATAAAAAAAAAAAATTACCCAAAAGGAATTAAAATATCCTCAGAACAAAACGCACAAGTAATAAACTCACCTAGATTACACACTGCCATGTGTTAATATAAATTATCAAAATACTATTGCACATTGGAAGAGACTCTTCTAAATGCTGCCACCATCTTTTTACAAATTCTCTGAAGTATTTTTACAATTGCAGCTTCTGTCCTTTGTACCAGAGTCATCAAGGTCAGTCTTGTTTCAATTCTTAGTGTTCTTCCCTAGATGACGTATTACATCACAGATGCTCAGCTTTTCTTATGAAACACCTAGCTTTGTCACTCATATTAGCCCCCTTACTTAATGTGGTGCAATGCCTGTTATAGAATGAGACAGATATACTGACAGCTATATTAGACTGTAGCTGTTTGTGTCCATCTTTCCTTTTTGTTAAATTTCAATTACATCTCACAATATTGCTTATCATAGCCAGACAGAATTGGGAAATATGCCACCTATCCAGTGTGCAGTAAAGTAAATGAAATAAAATCAATTGGCTTCAAGAAATTTTTGGATTGGGAAGTAGACAATAGCATTATACATTTAGGTAACTGTTCCTAATATCAATTTGAAAGCACAAATGGACACATGACATGGGCAGTGAATTTATATGGCAGAATGTGTAAATGGAAGGCATGGGGGAAGCAGGGAAGCAGAAAGTTATTTATCAATTAAGAAAATCATTTAATAATTATCCTGGTTCGAGCACTGAACCCAGGACAATAAGCACACTGATATCAGCTTGTCTTTCTAAGGAAAGGCAACCTTTCCAGTAAACTTAGGAGACACTGGATTTGAGACTTGCCATAGTATGTGTTGTATACAGGATAAGACTACCGATTTACCAGCCTCAGTCTCAGACAGAACAGCCAGGCTAGAGGAGCAGGATGGCTAAACAGCCCACTACTGACACTGGTGAAGAAGCAGATCACATTTTGAGGCCACACTCCTCCCATTCATCTGTTCTCCCCCAGTGCACATACACCTACTTAGAGGAAGCTGCTCCCCTATCTTCCATGAAGTTACAGACTAAGCTTTTATTCACATAATGCCTCAAAGTACTGAAACAGACTAATGGGATTTCAGTGGAGATGCTGATAGGTATAACTGAACTGAAAATTAGTACTGTGAACTGCAGTTCATTAGTCCTCCTATTCTGGTAAACTCAAAAAGCTTTTGAATTTGTTTAGCAACATGTGACATACTGTGAGAGACTGATCTGAAATCAGACTCCACTGTCCATTGTCTAAAGATTGGCATGAGAAGCAGAGATGGAATTCCATCAATTCATTGTCTCTGAGGTGTCTGGGAGGAGTTGAGATAAGACTCCAATGTCCATTGCCTGGGAGAAGGGTGTGAGGAGCTGAAAGGGGACATCCCTGCCTGAGGGATGAGGAAAGAGCTGAGATAAGACTCTTCCATTCATTATCTCAAGGACTGGCGTACTAGGGACCCTGGAGGACTCCCATCACCTCCTACCAAGACAATGGAACCCCTGGGACACTGCTGGACACACGGTGGTGACCCTCTCTCTCTGTGCACCCTGAATCCTTGCTTCATTTCCATCCTTTTTCCAATCTGTCCTATCACTATCCCCTTTATTACAATAATTTCCCTTTTTTTACAATAACTGTCTTTTTGTAATTTGGACTAAACAAACTGTCTGATTACAGTACTTGACCTCATTTGTGTCTTAATTTCACTCTTGGGATCACGAATTGAAATAACGTCCAGCACTTGGGTTTTTCCTCCAATCGGATCCTGACACAATTCTGAAGATCCCATAGCTCTGACTTGCAAAATTGATCCACATTTGCTGAGGTAATTTGCTGAATAAAGCTTGATGCTCAAAAAGGCCTCTTTCCGGAGAGCATTAACTGGCATATTGCAAGGACTTCTCTAAGGAGACTCTGTTCTGCTTTTGGCCGTGCTGAGCCCTGACACTGATTCAAAGCAGGAACTGGATATTTATTTCAGAGAACTGCTCTTTAGTCTCTGGTAGCATAGGGTATGTGCTGCATAAAACCCTTGGAAAATGTTTGTAGCCCCACAAAACATCCAGACACATTCAGTACATACAAATAAATGAAAAAAAATGCAAGAAAATAAAAATAATAAGCACTTTAACTTAGGCTAAATCTTAAGAGCCAAGATACAACATGTTGTTAAGTGCTTATGTGGAGTGAAATCTTATTTTTTAAGTCTCTCTGCAGTAACCCAGCTCTAGAATATGTCATTTTTTTCAGTTGCTCAGTGAGAAATAACAATACGCTGTAGAAGTACTGTATATTATTCCTCCTTTCATTGTATTAATTAAATTTATCAAAAGCAGTTATCAGTGTGTCCATCTTCTCATATGATTAGCAGCAAGAATTTACAATAGTGAATGGATCTAAGAAGAAAACAGGTTTCTGAGCTGTGGTTAACAAATTGAATCAATGTAAGTATATCCTAGGAAACCCAATCTGTTATGTCTTAGTTAATGAAACTGTTCTATAGTTTGTGTTCATCATAAACACAGAGTTCATTTCCCTGGAACATAGTATTTCATTTCCACATCACCTTGATAGTACATAGACAGTAAGATCCAAATATTTTATTATGATTTACTCATGAATGCCTGGACTGTTAATAGAAGTCACCTTTTTTGCAGACAAGCTTTAGCGGCAGTTTCTAGTTTCTTAACACCAGCATGCTGCACTTGCGCATGTAAGTTTTCCAGTCTTGCCTCAAAGAACACATTTGGGTAGTCATCTTTTCACTTTTTAACATGATGGTGAACTCCTTTCACAACAGCAGCTCCTGGGGAAGAAGGATAAAAGAAACCTTCTTATCTCTTTCTGCTGTCACCTTAACAAGACTGTCAGAAACTCTTTGCACAATAAAATCTGCTTGTACATATCCTGGCACCTTTTAGGCATTCCTTTTTTCAGCATCTTCTCCTGGGCATAGGAACCTAATTTTCCAATTCAACTATCTTAAAGTAATTTTTTTTTTTCCTAAGGTGATGGTGAAATACAGAGAAGGGATATCCTCAAGCTCACAGTTATGAGATTAGCTACCTTTATATTTCATTTCTGTGACACTGCTATAATACTCTGTGAGTCTTTGGGACCTGTCCTGTCAGAGTATTGCTATTTTAATATGTGGCTTGAACTAAAAGACTTTCCAGCACCCAAGAATGGTGGCACAAATAATACTTTACATCTTTACCATAGTGACCAGTCTTCAATTTTCATATCCTCATGTAACATTTTTCACTCACTTTCTCACCATATTCAGTGGTAGCAATATTTGTAATAATTGCAATTGGATAAAAAAAAAAAAAAGACATATTCACTGTTGCCTTCTGGTTTCTAGTTCTTGCAGAACAGTTTGGTTTTTGGCTTTCTTTGTGCACTGTGGAGTGCAGAGGTTGATTATGAGCTGTTAGAGAATGCACTCTTGACATTTGCTGCTGTATTACAGGGCAGAATATGTAAGATTATAACTGTTCTGTTAGTATAACATGTTGGACAGAAGTTTTTGCAAATTGGTTATTTACTCTTAAAGCTGTAGAAGTATGATGGTATTAATGCTTATTTGTATGTAGTTAGTGTTTATAAGGCATCCCTATAGACAAGTATAGTAATTCAAAACCTGTGGTGGGAAAGGACTCTGTTGTACAGTCTCTGTCCTAGAGACAGTGACTGATATAAACATCAACTTCCATTGACATGTCTCCAGTGATGCTAGACCTTATTGTCTACTTTTCCATACCTTGTGCTTTAACGTCTCTTATGCTTGAGAGGAATATTAACTATGAATTCATTCCTCATTTATTCTCATCTTTCAAGGTTTGCTCTTGGTTGCTTTTTTTGTTTTGTTTTTTGTTTTTTTCAGGGAGATCTTGAGAACTGAACTTTCCAGTTTTGAAATAAAAAAATGATTACTAGGATGATCATGCATATCTAATATAAAATTTTGGGAAGTTATTTGTCATGACAAAAAAGCAAACAAACAAAAACCTGACAAAAAATGAAACAAACAAACAAAAAAAAAAACAAACCAAAACCAAAACAACAAAGGAACAAACCCAAACATATTGTGATGATAACTTGAAACCATTAGGTAGTGGCTACCCAATATTTTTTTGAAATAGTGTTCAAGTCAAAGCAGTGGAAAGCTGATAGCAGTGAAAGTAGGCTTTTCGCACATTTAGTTATGTCTAATCTGCTCCAATATGCATCAAAAGTAGTATTTATCACTCTTGCATAAAAGGTCTAAAATGGTATAATCATCTTCTCTCTGTTTTAATTTCTTGCTCTTATTCGAGGTAAGAAGAGGCTGTCAGTTGCTGTGCAGTGGCACAGTTTGTTAAATGTATACTGAAATTCCCTTTTCATTGTGTCTCTTTTTACATCCTATCATCTTCTTGCTCCCTCCAGATTTTCAAAAAATAAACTCAGACCATACAAAGCTGCTAGGTTGCAGCCAGACAGGGAAGGATGGAAGCTGTCTTTGGAGTCATGAACGGGTGTGACAGCACTGTAGACAGTCAGACATAAGAAGATATCAAATACAGAGCTTTTGAGGTCTCTTGTTTCACAAATACACAAAAGTGATGATATGTTACCTGGAGTAAAAGCCATATCAACAATAAAAATATAAAGTAAGTAAGAGGGAGAGATTGATGGACATAACAGAATCTCATCTTAAATGTATATTTAATGCTGGTTAAAAGTCTGCATAGGAACTAATGAATTGCAGGCATACATGTGTTTTGTACCCAGTAAAACAGAAAGGTTTAAATTATGCAGGACATGTCATCCTGTTACCAAATATTTAACATAATTCTTACAGAAGAGAGACAACTCAGGGGATCCTTCCTTATTTAAACATTAGCAATCAAATCCTTTTCTCATCATGGCAAACTCTATTACATAATTTGTGCCTGCCAGATCTAGATCTTGCACACTAACTGATTTGCAAAGAGGCAGTCTAGTGCTGGTTGACAAAACTTAGTGCTTCAGTAACAATTTGTGCTGTACCATAATAGTGTGTGGAAATCCAGGTCCATACGGATTAGCATTTGTTGATTATAATTGTTGTCTGTGTCTGTGCCTGTATATTTTACAGGGATTTACTATTATTTCTTGTCCTGGGATTAAGAAAGACTATCTTTACTACAGAAAATTACCTATTCTGACTCAAAAATAAAAATGTAAATGCAGATATTTTCCGTGAGATGAAAGGCACCCAGAGCTCCCCATAACTCTTTCGAAAGTAATGCTTTCAGTGCAAACTGGCTGATCTGTCTAATGGGTACAAATTGCTCCTGCACAAAATCAATTTTATTTCAAATTCAGTATCTTTCAAAATTTATGGTTACTAGTCACTAGTCTAGCATTCTTAGCTTCTGTAAAATGCACAAAGAGAGCTATCCCAGTGCAATGTGTCGTCTCGTAAGAGTTATTAATTATTTTAGTCTTATTCTGGTCTCATTTTGATGCCCTAAAAGTTGTACACCATGCTGACCCCTCTGTGTCTCATCCAACTGAGTGCATATGGGTGCTGATAACTTAATAACAATGGAAAGGAAAAAAGTATAAAGAAAGCAGTGAAAACCTTAGGCAGACAGCAGCTTTGATGGTAGCAGATGAAGTTTCAGTGGGAATTACAAATGAGATAGAACAGAATTTGTAATAAAGATCCACTATGCAGTACAAGTAACTGAACTCCCACCTACATATTTCAAACTTATTTCCACAGCAGTTGAAATTCCATAATGTTAATGCTGACCTTTACTATGTGGGAACATTAGGGGAAGATGTCTCTTGCTGTATTGTGAGGGCACAAAATCTGAGAGTTTGAGAGCATGATAGAAAGCTTTAGGAACTAACGGCAAGTTTAGTCTCCTCTATAAAGACTATTACATTTGATATATGAATTATAAGATTGGATTCCAAAATTAAACCACTACAAAATTTTAATATGTTTTTATGCAATTTTGTTAAAATTTGGAATAGAAATTACTGAGAGTACAATAAGAATGTATAGGTTAACAGCATTATAGTAGTTTTATGTACCTTGCATACTTCTGCACCTATAATTTCTGGAGCGGATATATGTAGCATACACAAAAAAGCAACTCAAGTTTGAAAATAATATTGGAGGCAAATCTGCCTATGAGGTAGTAAATCCTAGACTTTCCTATCTGATCCTTTTAGCAAACAGCTTCTAGAAAAATAAAAGCTATCAGTGGACTTCATGTTGGTTGCTGATACAGTGTTACAGAGAATAGAATGTTGTATATTGTACTGGGCATTATATAATGTTTAGCAAATACACCATTAAGATAAATACAGAGCAATATTTTGGGATATAGCCTTTTGGCTTCTGACCATTCCACTTCAGGGATCACCTGTGCTAATGGCAACAATAGCAACTTCATGATGACTGTGTCTGATCTCCATTAATTTGAATAAATTCTTCTTTATTCTTTTAATGATGTTCACCTTCTAATCATTAGTAACTTACTGGACATTCAGAATTTAAAATTTACTCCCATTTTCTTTTCCATTTTTAGTTTTAGATCTCATGTTTCACTGCACTCCTTCCCCAGCATTTTTGTCCTTTGCTTGAAACCTTACATGTTTTGTTTTCTAAAGGGCAGGCATATATAAATTAAATGTTAGTATTTGGCTTTGAAGAAATTAGTTTGGGGTCCATGACTAGACTTCTTCTGTCATTTCTCCCATCTTGTCCTTTCCACATTGTGCCTGACATATTACCTCTTTTTGTCTATTTTCTGTACCTCATTCTTCCTGGTTGCTTTTACTTGCTCTCGTAATTTCCCATTCTTTGATTTGGTCTTTCATTTTTTTCCTTTTCATTCTGTCCATTTTGTCAACTATACTCTTGCCATATTACATAATTCCACATTAGTTAATTCACTTTATGTCTGATAAAGAAGAATCAAGCCTCTTAAACCTCATTTGCTGATATATTTGCTCTAATTTGCTACAGAAGCAGTGACTGCTGTTTCTCCCAGGTATTTTCCTTTATCCATCTCCTTTGCCATGCTTCCAGCCCTGCATGCTAAGGCTGGTGTCTAAAAAAAGCTAGTGAATGAGGTGGAAGCTTGTCACCCAGTTGCTCGTCACACCTTGGTGATGAAGCCCCAGAGAGCCTGAATTAACAGCTGTATACAAATTAAAAACTGTGGTTTGAGAAGTAGTCTTTCCTACCAGTAGACATTCCAGTTTTACTTGAGCTGTGTTCAAATTCCAGCTGTAATGTTCCATCTATGAATAATCTGCACGGAAATAAAGCCAGACAAAAAAAGGGAGCTGTCTGAGATCTGCAGAAGAACTTAGAAAGCAAGAAAGGCACAATTTTCAAAGGATTTCTTTTCATTTTTTTTTTCCCCTGCATTCAGTAGCAATTTTGATCTAGTCAAATGGGACTGGTTTTGGATCTGCATCTTGCAATGACAATATGCCACCAGTGGCTTGTCTTCCTTGACAAAAGCAGAGATAAAGTGACAGTTTGCACATATTTCTTAATCTAGCCTGAAGTACACCCAGTGATCTCTGGAATACTTTATCACTATTTCAAGGACAGAAGGTATTACAGGATGAAATCTGAGCTCCCACTGTGCAATAGAATGGCTTTGACTTACTGGTAATGAAAGTAGAATTAAGTCCATTCTACTTAGTGGGTATGAAATTAGCTCATTTGGTATGATACTATTGCATTTTCTAAACAGTGTAAGAAAAATCTGGTTTAGAGGAACTATGAAGATAGAAATCATCAATAGCGGTGTCTTGAAAAAAATGAATTGGATTTCTATTTGAAAAAATCCCAGCATGTGACAATATCAACTGAAGTATCACATATATTGGTCCTTGATGAAACTAACCTGTTAATTGGTCATAATGTGGTGTTGAAAGAGATTAGAAGACTGAGGTTGGATGCAAAATTTTCATTTTAATCACCAGGTATTTTCTTTCTGCTCTTACCTTTAGAAGAGAGAAGCTTTAGCTCTTTAATACTTCTCAGCATCTCTCACTTTTGAGTTTAAAATACTTCCATGCTCTATGTGGCATTAAACAAAATAATTTCAGTAGTTGTATGTAGGGTATTTAATTCACATGGTAAGTAAATAAAGGTAAGATTGAATTCACCTGAAACAAAAAAGCAAATTGCAAAGAATTTCTACTTTTATAAAAACATTAAGCCATACCAAGATATTAATTTAAGGATGTTTCCACTCCATTTTTGCTCTAAAATATTTTTCTATGTCTACACCCTGCTGAAGTGGCAAAGATCATGCTAAAAAACAAACAGTCTAAGGTTTTTGTACTGGATTTGCTTGTTAAATCAGAAATAAGTGATGTCAAATAGGAGAAAAATATTTTCAGAAGTCTTGATCAGCATGTAAATTAACCCATATATAAATATGGTGTTGCAGAAGCTATTTGTAGGAGCTGCTGATGCTGTCTAGATTGCCTAACCACAAGGAGATATTCCTACCAGGAGACTAAATAACTCATTTATATTTGGAGAACTCTTGCACAGCTAAACAACACTTCCCTTAAATGGAATGAGGTCTTTTCTTTGTTATCTGCTCTCCCCATATAACAGAACTGTGCAGTTGGCTTTCAAAATCATTACTTGAATGCCTAAATGTGTGTTACTTTAATTCATCTTTTGAGTTCTGAATCTCTTGGTTGTGGTGAGGTAATTTTCAAGCTTTCCTTCTCTACTGCAGAGTGTAGAAATACTTTTTTTCATAATGAAAGTTGAGATTCTCCACTGTGAAATCTGCTCTGCAGATGAACCCTTAAAAGCCATAGAAATATTAATGGGCTGATGATGATTTCAGCTCTTTGCAGCACTTCTTACCCCCCCAAAATCAACACCTTTTTAGATTCAGATGAGGATCATTTTACATGTGAATGTTCAAGGTAACTGCTGTTTTTCCCCTCACATACACTGAGGAGGAACGAAAGTCATTGTGACCACTAAAACGAAATTAAAAAAAAATTAAAAAAACCCAAAATAACATGTTTTCTAGAAAGACTTCTTTTTTGCCCACCTTTCTTAAGTTACCAGTACCTCCAAGATCAATTATCAGAAATATGTTACATCAGGATTGAAGTGCATTGCTAACATAAGGGGAGACTTGTAGATGTCTCTCCTTCTGTTCTTGTGGTCTTGAGTGAGGAAGATACATGTTATGGATATCCCATGGCCTGTATTTTCAGTGGATGTAAGGCTATCCACAGATCTGCAGTGGGAGACCACCAACAGCTCCCATTAAAATATAATTCATCAGGACCTAAAGGATTTGTAGAATAGGAGGGAACAGAAGATCCCTCTCTTTTCTGAACATACTTTTTCATGTCTGAACATATGCTCTGCTGTCTTCCCAGATGCCGTAGTATTTTAAAACTTGTAGCTTATTCAATGGAGCAATCTTGCATGGAAGTGCAGGCAAATGATCTGCACTTGAAGAGAAGCTGTAAGTCACTAGAGTAAGACAGGTCATCAGCTGGCCCCAATAGTTCTGTATGAAACAAAATAAGAAAGTGTGCAAGTGGATTGGTATCCATGGTTTTGCTTCTTTGATAGTTTGAGGGTTTTTTTCATCATTGTTGTATTCTGACATTCAGTCAGGACTCAATTTTCTGAACATGTATTTCTACCTTTTGGGCAAATACGTATCTAATCCTCAACCTGTCATACTTAGTTTTGAGATTACAGGGTTTTTTTTTGCCTTTCCTGGGAGTGTGAGCAGAAGAGATATTAAATTCTGTTTAATTATGTGCATACATACATATTGCAGATTTCACCACAAACCTGGATCTGTATCAGCCATCAGAAAAGGCAGGAATACCCGTCTATCACAGAGAGCACTGAGGCAAAACTGCCTGTCAAATTCAATGAGTTACTTTCCACTTATTGTAAAGAGTCTGCTATGCCCCTGCCTTTCTTTAATCAGGTATGTTTTTATTGTGGTTATATTTTCTTATTACAGAGGTGGTATCAATTATTTTTGCTTTCTGAACACTGCTTAATGCAGCAAGATTTCTGGGACCTGTGACTGTAACTAGCACACTGCAATCAGCTTTTCACCAGAAAGACATCAGAAACCTGAAATACTGTGCTGAATTTCTTTTGACCAGATATTGCACATGTAGTTAATAAACCAATTATTTTGCACTTAGAAAACAATCCCCCAAAATCCAGCCAATAAGGTATTGTTAGGTAGAAGGGCCACAGGTGATGTCTTGTGCACTTCTGTGTTAGCAAGATGCTCTACCAAGGGCACATGGCGTGAAGGACTCTGAGATGATTTGGGGTTGCTAAGGAAGCCTGTGCTTCTGATGAAATGTGCTGGGAATGGCTGACTTTGAAGAGTTTTTCTCTTCAATGCCAGCACTGCCAAAAGGGGAGCAGAAGCCCCAATAGCTTAATTTTAAAATGTTTATGTAACCACACAAATTCTTTCTAGTGTGAACAAAGAAAGAAAATTGAAAGCTTCTTTTAGAAGAACTGAAAGGAGAAAGAGGGGAAGTAATTGAGTTTTGAGAGGACCAGCTGTGTGTCAGAAGCACGTGTTGCTTGAAGGACTTAGCCACACACACTTGTAGGGGGCATTTTGCTCACCAAGCCCGTAGCTTATATCTTTACTGGATCTGTGCAAAATCTGCTCTGAGTCAACAAAGAATAAAAATAAATGTTGATTTCTTTTTTAGATAAAAATGCCTGTAGGATTTAATGTAGCCACCTTCTTAACACAAGATTTAATGTTTTCCTTGGTTTTCCTTTGTTGAGAATATTTCCCTCTGCTCTTCTTTTTTTCATGCTGAGAGTACTGTTTGCAATGTGTAAGTGCATAAATCTGAAGAATGCCATTGAAGCTCAATGAATTCTAACACAGTTTTCCATGTGTAGATTAGAAACAGAAAGAACCTACTAAAAATTCTGTCAGGTCTCCAAAGACCATGAATAGATGATGTGCAAAATGGATGTTCTAAAGCAAAGTACCTTCAGTCACACAGCTCCTAGCTCTTATATGATGGCTTACACTTGACAGCTAAAGTCGTCTTGGCTGGCACAGTTGGGGTTGGAATTCTTTTTCTAAAGTTATGTAGGTAAGGTGCAAAAATGAGTCATGGCTAAGGTATGTGCATCAATTGAATTCTTTCTCTGAAGTAAAATCTGTAGGGTTTTTTGAGGCAGTATCACTTCAAATTACAGCAAAGACATTTTATTATAGTACATCTGTGAACAGGATGTTTAATGTTTGACATGTTTATTAAAAAAACTGAACACTGCACATTATCCATCTGCTATGATTACTGTATAGGTAGGCAGTTGGGACTTTAAATGTAAAAATCTATGGGCTTCTGTGCAGCCCATTACTGCTTTCTCCAAAATCTCTCAACATTATCTCTTCACAGTGAGGTTCGTACTGTACTTCAAGGAGTTGTTGGCTTTTCCCTCCTTTCTAATTAAAAGGAACTGTTTGACATCTTGGCCTGAATCTGTTTGATAAAGTCTTTTCTGTCTATCAAATTTCTTGTGTGCTTTGAAATATAAATTGTCACAAAGCTCTGTAGCTTCTGAGCTCATTTACACAGGAAAATTGTAGCTGGATTTCAGGATTAGGAGTGCATTTTAGTTGATGGCAACTTTGGCTGTTGCTTCAGCCAAATTTTTTCATGTTGGTTATCAAGATTGAGCTCTTAATTTCTAGAAGGATTGTATTTCAGAATAAAAGTGCTCAAAGGAAGTATTAGTTAACCTAGCCTGCCCAGTGTTGGTTCGATAGAATGTGGTGAAGAGCTGAGCTCCATCACTTGCACTGCCCTGCTTCCTGCTTTATTCTGTTTTACCAAATGTATTCTCTTGCTTTAGAATTTTATTATAAAGCACAGAACAGAACTAGAAAGGTTACATCTCAATGGTATTTTCTATTGTTTAGATTTTGTTTTAATTAAATACTGTATTTTTACCCTCTTTGCACTAAAACTGCTTGTTGAAATATTATACCTAACATTGCATAGTCCCCTTGTAATTTTCTTAACTCCCGTTGCATCCAACTGGTGTCATGCAATATCAAAAATTCAGGTAAAAAATGTCAGGAATTCTTAGGTTTTATGTAGCTAAAGCAGACGTAAAAGGTAAACGCTGCAAGAAGATTAATGAGATTACATTTTTCGTGGTCCAGAACACAAAGAGTATTCCTCAGACTATCATCCATCATTTCTGTTGCCTCAGGCAAAGAGGATGCTTCAAGCTTGCTTCAAATTTTACTGAGTATATTTAGTTTTCTGTATAGCTTAACATCATTACTTGTTTCATTAATTAATTGTGACTAAAAAGTAAAAATAATAAAAAATTCAAACTTTATTTTCAGCTGCAGGGTTGCATCTCAGGCTGGTTGAACTGTCATCCAAATCATTTTCTGAGTTGTTTCGGTTTTGCTCAGATGCAGATATGAAGAAAAGAGTCAGTATTCTCTCCTGATTTGTATCTGCAACTTTTTGATTATCTCCAAATGCCGTTACTTTTTCTTTGATCTTTCCTAGAGAAAAATATTCGTTAAGTATTTTTAATCAATATTTCTCTTTAATTTTTTTCCTCTTTCCTGTATTTAAATTCTGCAACAGGTTAAATTGTTGGAAGCAAGTTAGAGTAATTACAGTATACCAGTCCTGGTATTCTGTAGGAGTCATAACTGCATATTTCTCTTGGTTACAGAGCAGCAAATTATGTAGATACTCTTTATCACAACAAATTTTGCAGGTGAGATCCCAAGATAGTCACAGCAGTGTTGAGTACTTGCAGTGAGCATTGTGAAAAATGCATGATTACCAACTGGAGATTAATGTGTGAATCAGACTCACAAGTTTTTAATTTCAAACTGAAGCACTGTTATAACAGTGTAACAGAATCAAATAGTGAAGCATTTGTTTTGGTTTTGGGTTTTTGTTTGTTTGTTTGGGGTGGGTTTGTTTTGGGGGTTTTTTGCCTTTTTTTGGCAGGGGGTTTATTTGTGTTTGGTTGGTTTTCTTTTTTGCTTTCTAAGGGGGTGTTACTTTTACACAAAAGGACTTCATACAAACAGTCTAGACTTAATGGTTTTCTCCCTTAGTTGCTACATTGCTGAGCTGTTTTAAAATAACGCATCAGACTCAAGAGACCTTTATTAAAGCAGAATCATAATTTTTCAGAGATCCTTAACAACTTGTCTGTCTTCACTCTGAAAATATGGAAGTAAATTCATGACATTGTTCTAATACAAGAACAAATATGATTTACTGAAACGGAAAAAGCCCAACGTATCTTTATAAGCAAACTAACATAAAGCATTTGTAGATTCTGCAAGTCAAGTTTAAACTGCAAATTATGTTGGTAAGGAGTCATGTTAGGAAATGTGAAGGAATGAAACTTAAGTCCCAACTATTGAGCTGCCTAAATATTTACTTACCATACTTCAGAAAAGCTTTTTGTTAGAAAATATGATGGAATGGTTTTCAGTGCAAACTCCCAAGGGTCTTAACAATAAAAGCAGAGTCTTCTTCTATGTGATGAATTACTGAAACTGGCCTATTTTTTTTTCTGCAGTAGAACTCTAATTCCTGTTTCTGTAAAAGCAGTTGAAAAAAGGGATCTGATGAAAATAAGTTGGATGGCACTACTAAAGAGATGGAAGTCAGCTTGGAAAACCTCCTTTTGGATATTCAACCAGACTTTTCAGTTGTTGATTCTAACATGATTATTAAGGAGGTGATCTTGTCCCTCTACTCTGCTCTCGTGAGACCTCACCTGCAGTATTGTGTGCAGTTCTGGTG
>JBAFWW010028440.1:0-15092 GCA_036873685.1 Agapornis canus
TCCAACCCCCCTGCCATAAGCAGGGACACTTCACACTAAACCATGCCACCCAAGGATTCGTCCAACCTCGCCTTGAGCACTGCTAGGGATGGATTATTCTCTTTAAACATGTATACAAAACATATAAACTCAGTTTAATGGTTATTGTTTGCCTGCATGAGACTCCTGGAAACTGTTGTTAAAGCTATGTGTAATTGAGCTTGTTTTGCTCATATGAGCATATCATAATTTATTGGAGTAACATATCACAGGCTGTTCTGAGCATACCCCTCACACCTTGTTTGATAGAAGGTGTTCCTGCCCATGGGGAGGGGTGCTTGGGACTAGATGATCTTTAAGGTCCCTTCCAACCCAACCCAGTCTCTGATTCTATGATATATGTATGTATATTGTATGCACATAATATGTAGAATCATAGAATGATTTGTTTTGGAAAGGACATTAAGTTCATCCAGTTCCAACCCACCTGCCTTGGGTAGGGACACCTCACACTACACTACGTCACCCAAGGCACTGTCCAACCAGGCCTTGAACACCGCCAGGGATGGAGCATTTACCGCTTCTCTGGGCAGCCCATTCCAGTGCCTCACCACCCTAACAGTAAAGAATTTCTTCCTTATGTCCACTCTAAACCTCTCCTGTTTAAGTTTTAACCCATTACCCCTTCTCCTATCACTGCAGTCCCTAATGAAGAGTCCCTCCCCAGCATCCTTGTATGCCCCCTTCAGATATTGGAAGGCTGCTATGAGGTCTCCACACAGTTTCTCTTCTTCAGGCTGAACAGCCCAGCCCCAGTTTTCCTAGGCTGTCTTCATATGGGAGGTGCTCCAGCCCCCTCATCATCCTTGTGGTCCTCCTTTGGACTTGCTCCAACAGCTTCATGTCCTTCTTATGTTGGGGACACCAGAACTGTATAAATACTGTTTGTATTTCTGTTATGGGCTATGGTTTATTATACGATCACAAATCATGATTTGTGAGTGCTCTGCTGTTTTCCATTGATATAACTTTAAAAGTGTGGTTACAGCAAATAACTGGATAAGACCTTTTCATTGGAAATCACATTATTTTCTGGCTGAACATTAGAGTTAGGTCACCTTCCCTGGAGGTATTCAAGAGCTGTATGACACAATCCTGAGCAATGTGCTCTTCTTGATGACCCTGCTTGAGCAGGGAGTTTGGTCTAGATGACACCCAGTGGTCCCTTCCAACCTCAACCATTCCTTGATTCTGTGATATGTAAGATATAGCAATTAATTAGGGAAGTTGGAATTTTGCCACAGTATGGGCTGAATGCAGTTTCCTGGTTCTGCCAGGCACAGGGTGAGGTAGAGAGATAGAGCTGAGGAATAAATTTTGAGAGCTCAGTTTACAAAGCTCTTGCCAATAATACAAGGCATTGTCATGTTACAGATATGCTTTAACTTCTCATCAGCACTAAGCAAATCTTGATAGAGAATGTAGAATGGGATAAAAATTCAGTTAAAAAAAAGCCAAATACACTGAAATTTATAAAGAAACAATGAGGGAACACGAAGTCAGGTTGAGCCCAGTGTGGACAGTTTGTATACACAACATGTATTTCTGAGATTTCTGTGGCAGTCTGTATAAGGTATAGAAAATAGCGTGCTGCTTCCCTATTGGAATGTTTCACTTGAAGGGTTTATTTAATACTCTCTGTGTACATTTGTTTTTTCCAGGCATTGGATCATTGCATGATTCCTGAAGTGCTTTCTAAATTAGTAATATCAGGTGCTAGAATAATGTAATTGTGACCCTATCTTTGAAGTATTTCCATAAATATCTCTTCACTCTGTTTTTTCATGTTCTCTTTTTGTTATTTCTCTGCCTTTTCCTTTTTCCACCACCCTGTTAATTCACTACCTCAATTACCATTTCCATTCCAGGTAGCAGTAGCAGAGTGCCAGGTTTACCTGGCCTGTTGGCAAATTTGTGAGATGTGGGAGGCCAGAGGCAGCTTTTCAGTTCTATATCCTTAACTATTCTGTTTAAATGTCAAGCAAATGTTCAGCCTGAGGTGTTCTAGCTCCATTCCTAGTGATCACATACCACAAACAAGGAGGATATTCCACTTATAGCTACAGGCAGTAAAACAAGACACTGTGTGTGAGTCTGTTACACTCCTATAAGGCTGTACCAATGTGTAGATGGCCATTGCATGTGAGAGAGCTTCGGGAGATGAAAATGCCTGTCTATTCTTTCTTAGTTCTAGCAGCCTCCTACTCTTGGATTTTGCCTAAATGCACTTAGTGGTTTAACTATATTTTTTTTAACCTTTTCCTGCGGGCACCCCTAAAATTGCTCTATGAAAGGCAGAGATCAACCCATAGCTTATGGGTCAGGTGGATCTGTGTGGTCTGCAACTGAAATAATTTTGTAGTGGCATTTATTAGTTTACTTGCATCTTTCAGAAACCTGAAAGAAATCGCTCTTCCTGATTGATAATTTATATTAAACTGTGGAAAGACACTTGGTAGCTCATATGGAACACAGAGAATTCATTCCCTTACAAGTCTTTGTGTCAGATAGAAGTTGAGTATGATGTTTACCCAGTGAACTGGGAAGCAAGTGGCAGATAGACTGTGGCTGATGGTAGAAGCAAAAGGATCATAAGTGTATGAAGACAATTAGGTCCCTTCAGGCCAAAGATGAATAGCACTGTCAAAAACTGCTTGTCAGTGGAAGAAAGCCAAAACAATGGGATTTGATGAATGAAAGTCAGGACCTAGCAGCATTTTCGACTGTATTCAGTGCTAGTGGTGGATTTTGGAATCACATTGTGTGCTGGAAAAAACCCAGTTAAATAGAAAAGAAACTCTTTCAGGTATTTCAGAAATGTCCTCCTTTTTAGAAAAATACAGTCTAAATAAAAATCCTAACAGTAGTAGTATTTTCTGTTCCTCGTGTGTTGGTGTTTTTCCCTCTGTAAGTGGTATAACCATATTTAAATATTTCTTGTTTAGGTCACAGAAATGACTTTGGAATTGTCTCTTGAAGTATGGTAAGTGTCTCATATTAATTAAAAACAAAAAAGGGGGTGAAAAACATGTTAGCAGCAAAGGTATTTTCTTATTTTATTCCATTAGAATTTTCTTAAAGTCATGTTAGGTAGACTAAAAGCTTCTTGTTTTAACACAGAAATACCATGTACTGTAATCAGGAGATTTTAAAATTGAAGGTTATTTTCACATTTTAATTCTACTGTTGACTTAAATATCATTACTTGTACTAACAACTGTATCCTTTCCAAATATTTGCAGGAACAAGGCCATCATATATGAATTTCTTGTCCTGGTTTATGTTAAGTGCTTTCATTTTCAAGGGTCTTTTCTCTAATAAAGTCATGGTTTAGCTGTTATCCTCATTATTTTACCTTCTGTGGTAATTTTGCATCTCACATTAACTTTTAGCACATATGGATACTCATTATAAAGCTGCTCCTGAAATGTATTTGAATAAGACCATGCAGTACTTAAGTCAAATCTGAAGATCTCAGTAGGGGCAGGATTTCACCCTGTGTAAAGCTAAGCAGATGCCTACCTTTCTTTTCCCTCTATAGCTGTCTTTCTCCCTCTTTCTTAGCCTATCTAGGTGAAAGACCAAAATCACCTTGAGGCATAATAAGAAAAATAACTTTAGACTTAAAGTCTAAAAATTAATTGCTGAGAATAAGGCATTTAAAGAGTCTTTTTATTGTCTGTAACTGTAAATAGCAGTGCTGAGCACTGGAACTGTAAATATAGAAGTCTTTCACAATGATTCTGGTGACTGACAAACATCCCTCAGGGATAATTTCTCCTCGTTATTTTGTACTAGCAAAGATGCATATGTGGGTGGTCCTTGAGACCACCCCTAAACCTTGCAGGGTATGTATATTACAGGTGTTTCATACCTCTGACATTAAATAAACAGAAAATGCTTGGCTATGTTTTGCTATTCTTAAGCAGTAGACTTTGAAATATGTTAAACTAAAGGATCTGATCAAGTCTGCTCTATTACTCTCGGATGGCTGCACAGATTTTGGAATCTGAATGGACCTCTTGTTTACATTTATCATACACACCTTTATGGAACATTGCTTCTAGGCAGGTTTCTCTCCCCCCCCCCAGTCCTGTTATTTCATTACATAATTTCATTTATTTATTTATTTAAATCTGAAGAATTATTTTCTGTGCCTAAAGAGATTCTTTTCACTGTTTTCATAAAGAACTCTTAAAACTACTGCCTTGTAACTAACACGTCAAAGTATCCACAAATGTTTTTACCCCATCTTTGTGAATATGGGGATGTCAATGAGGTGGATGGATAGCAGGATGAATTTGTACACTCCTCACTGTGGTCTTCTAGAGGCAGTGCTGCTGGGAGCTGTTTTAATTTCAACCCTTTGAATGGCATACAGGCTCAGTGAGTCCAAATTATTTATCCTGCCATGATGCCTGAAATAAGAAGTGGGAACTGAAGTTGTAGCTTCTAAGTACAGTATTGAGGTCTTTATGCAGCCCTATGTACATTTTTGATTGCACAATATGGAGAGAAAGCTAGATAAAAAGCCTTAGTTTTTCCTGTGGTCAGCCAGTTGAGATCCGCAGTGTTTGATTGTAGGACTGAATGGATACAGAGTTAAAATTACATCCTCCTCCCTAAACATGAACTTCAAGCTTATAAAGAGTATATTTTAGTAGGAATGCATGAAAATTTTTCATTACAGTTCTTTGCAGGGAATTCAAATTTCTACACTGCAGATTCATATTTATGAGGGGTGAACTCATTTGCTACATTTTAATTTAGTTTTTTTGAAGACCACATTATATAGCACTAGAAGCTGCATATTTTGCAGTTGGTTTTCACTAGTATGAGAACAATGTGTTTTCTATATAAAATGTATAAAATGTCTTATAAATGCATAAAATGTCTTAAAGATGTAAAGATGCAATGTGCCATTGTTCTTCGTGTCCATCACTCCATAGAATTAGCTGATGCAGTTATGTAAAATGAATAATCATTATTTTATTTTATTTTATTTTATTTTATTTCATTGTATTTTTTATTTTTATCACTTTCAGCTTGTGTAAGTTTATTAGGATTTACTCTTACTTTCTCTTATTTCCCCAGGTGATATTTTGAATTCTCTTTTTAATTATGCCTTTTGTTAAAGCTTGTCTTTTTTGCAAAATAGCTCTTCAACTGATCTCCGGTTCAGCATGGCTCTGTGTGATGAAGAGAAGAAATTTCGGCACCAGCGAAAAGATAATATCATGCACAGTATGAAATCATTTCTAGGAGAGGAAAAAAGCAAGAACTTGACCACTTCCCGTGATGTAAGTTTGGAGAGTTCCCATCAGGAACCTTTGGAGTCCTGCATTTGTCTCTTAAAGGGATGAGTAAGACACATTAGGTAAAAAGGTTCAGTGTAAACACAGATGGCAGAACCAAAAAAATTTCTTTTTTCTTTAGTGCATACAACATTTAGGCTGGAGAATAATTTTTCCTGGGCTCTCAATTTATAACTTAAATTTCATGGATTCAAAATCCTATGCCAAAATGAAGCTGCACTTACATAATAAGATATGCTCATTATGGACAAAAGGACAATATGAGTAAATGCCGTCATAAGATTGAAATTACAGCTTTCCATTTGCACTGGCACCTTAATTAAACTGCTATATCTTTTATCTGGTTCTTTATTCTTTATACACTAGCAGGCTGTGTCTAGGTTAAAATTGGGCAAACGAGATTAGTCCAAGGTTTTCATTTTGCTCTGAGTTCCATACTTTGTTAAGGTGTTGGTTCTGAGCTGAGATAGTCATCTGAAAAATGCCTAAAGGATGTGCAAAATACCTGCTGCACAAGAAAGCATGTGGTGGCTCTGGGCACATGCCGAACTACAGAATCTGCCCTTGCATGTTTGATATCCCGCCTGGGCTTTTAAAATGGCCCTGCTGTATGGCCTTTGTGTCTAAAAGATTAGTCAGGAAATGAGCTGTTTCAATGTTAAGTAATTTTTGAAATTCTTTGTTCTTTCCCTTTATCCCATTTTGCATGATTAGGATTATGAAGTTTATTTCTTATAGAATGTGAGAATCTGCAGCTTTCATTAACTTGCTGATGCTCTATACCAAGCCAACAGAAAGTTAAGACAAAAGATCCAGATGTACTGATGGTGGTTTGGGTCACATCAAAGTGAGGAGGGGTTTCAAACCCTGCTGGTTTTCAATGAGTTCATAAAACACTGCATTATTATGAGTTAATTAAGGATACACTTGGTATAGGTACTCTTGTTTTGTAGTAGCTGTTCCATCCTCTTTCTTCCCTGCTTGTTCTCTTTCCTGTTCTGCTCCCAGAATTGTGACAGGAAGACTTGTGTGTAATGTCAGGCAATGAACAGAGTCAGTGAATTAATCGGATTGATTAATTCATGGATATTGATTTGTTTTGCACATTTTTAGTATAAGCAGAGTGTGACAGTCTTTTGCAGAAGCTGGAACCAATACTTTAAGGAATTTCTTTTAAATTTCTATGAAGTTTTGAGCAGGTGGTAGATGTGTTCATAGAGTGCTTTAGGTTGAAAGGGACCCTGATGATCTTTTTATTTCAAGCCCCCTGCCATGGGCTAGGACACCTTCCACTAGACAAGGCTGCTAAAAGCCCCATCCAACCTTGTATTGAACACTGCCAGGGATTGGACAGCCACAGCTTCTCTGGCCAACCTGTGCCAGTGCCTCACCACCCTCACAGTAAATAACTTCTTCCCCTTTCTTAGTTTAAAGCCATTGCCCTTTGTCCTATACCTACATGCCCTTGCAAAAGTTGTGTTATTGTTGTATGCTTTTGAACTCTTGCTTAATAAAATGTGCTTGTGTGAGCTTTCTGAGGAAGATGAAAGAATTTGATAAGTATAATACCTATTTTATTTGTACTGTTATAAATTGTGCACATTGTAAAGGAATGTTTCTAAGGTTTTTTAATTTTCAGTTTGGATGTTCTAATCTTAACAAATGCAAATCTCTTAGATACCTATGAATGTGACATTGGTCTGATCTTTTACAGCAGAATAATATCTTTTCCAGAAGGAATGCAGGTATTCTGTCAAGATCCAGTTAGAACTGGAGTGCAGTCAGTGCCTGAAGTATTAGTTCTATGCAGGTGGCATGTGTGCATGGATTATTGTAAATACTATGTAAGATGGCATATTCTTTTTGTTATCATCTTCCCTTGGTATCCCTCACTGTCTCAAATACTGAAATATTATTAGTTAAAATGAATCTTACAAGACCAGACAATAATCTCTAATTGTAAGCTTACCAGTCCTACGAAGGACTGAGTTAATGTGATCCTCCCGTTTTTCATATGTCAGGTGTGTATTTCTAAGCTGACTTGTCAGAATTTTTAGCTGCTTCTAGTGGTAAAAAAACCCCTGGTTTTCTTCAAAATAAAATATAGTTTAGTCTTTCTAGCCTGTCATTTAACTTTTATTGCTACAGATGGAAGATAGCAGGAGGATTTATAGGATGTTTGTAGTCTTAACATGGCCTCAGAAGTCAGGAGACATTATGAGTATTCTTAGCTGGCTATGAGTCATTATTTAATCTTAAACAAGTCACTTACTCAAAGTTCATCTAAGTTTCTTCATCTGTGAACAGCAACATGCATGCCTTGCAGGGATGCTATGAGACTTTAATGCCTGTGAAATAATTATATGTCCCTGGAAGGGGAAGTGGGTACTTCCAAATTTCTATACTTACTGTCAGGATACATTCTGAAAACACAGGATGAGATTTCTTGTACCTGTGTCATTGCTCAGTTTATATTTTAAAAAATTTTCTAAAGATATTGTCATTAGTGAAAGAAAGCATACAGTTCTGTAAGGCTGGATTTGAAGAACAATTTTCAAATAATCATCTGTGTACCCCATGGCAACATTTTTTTCTACCACAGGTACTCTTGTCCAGATTTTATGCATGGTGTTTCCAGAGCATTTGGATAGAACCATCTCTACTACTAATTTCCAAACCAAGATTTAATACATTCTAGCTTTTTTTTTTTTTTTTTTTTTTTTCTCTGATTACTAGAAAATTTTATTTTTTTTTTTTTTTTATTTTTTTTTTTTTTTAAAAAATTTCTTTTTTTTCAAAATCTTTTCAGTTGCATGCCTAGTTTGATGATGAAGCAATCAGCTCTTGCTGAGGTGAGGAGTCCATTGATTAAAGTGGAAATGTGTGGAGCCAAGCTTGTACAGTGCCCCATGGATCCTAGAAACAGTACGGTTGTTTTGACAAAACACTTCATTGTTAAATCCTGTTCAGTGGAGTTTGTTCATATGATATCTGAGTCCCTCAGCATTGTGCTGTGCAGATGAACCATAGGAAGAAGGAAGTCATGCTAGCACAGCCTTTTGATTGTTCAGAATTGGGCACAACCGTACAGAACTGAGTGTGGCAGTTTGGACAGGGATTAGAGCACTGGGCTTTTGTGTCCAAGACTTTTGAGTTCAATTCACATTTTTACCGTTGACTCACTGCATCACTTTCTTGTGAGTCACCCTTTGGTCTAAGTTTGTAAATCTGCTTGAATGGGTTTAGTACCTCTGCCTCAGTTTTACTGGGATTCAGAGGACTTGAGGTTCAGAGTACCTCAAGGAGTTAAATGTGTTAGCCCCAGCATGTGTACATGGAGAATTGTGCACACCTTGGTATCCTGTCTTTTCTCCATTGTTTCTCAATTGTAAGATGGCTTCTTGGTTCTTTTCCTTATCTATGCTGCAGCTATTTCCCCTCTGTCTCTGCCCTATTCATCCTATAGAAAACCTGTCAGATGGGTGTGTGTAACCTCAAATTTTACCATTTCTTGCCCTTAAATGTGACAAGAAAACTTGGAAATTGAATTGCAGATGGAGAGCTAGTTTAACAGACCTGCCCGCTTGGAAATGTGCTCTACCTTCCTCTGCAAAGCTGGAAAGGGCTCTTAACCTTCACCCCCTGACAACTTGTATTCAGTTAACTGAAATAAATGAATGTAAATGAGCAAGAGATGCTTCTCTTGATTTATTTTTTCACAACTTAACAGCTTTATTTACCATGAGTAGCTTGCTTAAGCTGCAGCCTCTGCTTTAGAGCTCTTTAGATGAATTAATTTCTGGAACTGAAAACAGTGATTGCAACTCTTTGTGCTTATCTTTGGTATGAAGCAGAAATTAAGAGGTACTGTGTATCCACCTAACTCTTCATATACCCATGCTTCCCCAATATAGGAATCTGTTTTCTAAAATGTCTGTGGATTAAGTGTACAGAAGCATTTGTAGTCAGGATGCTAGTGACTCCTTGACATTCTTTGTTGATCCTTCGTATGGATTTCTCTGCATCCTGAAGAAAACTCAGATTTTCCCTTATGCTCATGCCACTTCACCGATGAATAGATTTGTTGAATAGTGGTGCTTTGGAAGTGCTCTCACATACTTTTTCCGGGCTTGCAAACCACCATCTTCATCCTGTTGGGATTTGTCTGTGTAGGTTAATTAGGTGGTGTTTGTAAAGAGCTTTCAAAGCCTAACATACATTATTAAATTTGCGATTAGTAATATGGCTCTTCTGTTCAAAGCAACTGCTCCGTTACTGGGGTGTTGGCTTAACAAAACAGACATGTGCTAAATCTTTACCTTTGTTTTGTCATTTTCTTGATAGATAGCTATCTCTGGAGGTGTCTGGCAAATATTAATGCCAGTAAATACCTGTGGTTTCTATTACTAAAGCTTAACACTTATGAAGAAGATAATAAAAATAATCTTACTGCATCAAGAATCAGCAGTTTTTGTGGACTGGAAGACTCAAGAAATGTCTCAACTTATGTCGTCATTGTGCATGTTTATTTCCATGTGGTTGTGTTTTCAGTCCACAAGGATGGACGAAACCTTGCGTGGCATGGTTTAGTGTGGGGTCTCTGCTTACGGCAGGGGGGTTGGAACTAGATGATCTTAAGGTCCTTTCCAACCCTAACTATTCTATAATTCTATGATTCATGGCTTGGAGTGTGGAATCTGAAGAAAGAAACTGAACTCAGTAGTAACATGGTTTCTTTTCTTATAACTAATCCAATCTATTGGCACCTTAAATTGCCTTTTAATGAAAATTTTGACTGATTGATTACCAGTTTGATCAGATAGGAGCTTTCTGCACAATTGTGTAATTCTTTTTATACTTAGTAACAACCAAGGGGTTACCTTATCACTACTGAGCAGTGGAACATTCTTCTAGGTTTTGGAAATGGAACCAGACGGTACTTTGCTTAGTCTGAAACACTTGAGAATGGTAGCAAGTGAATTTTTGTTTCATTTTGTTTCAATTATTTCTAGGTACTTGGGGAAAATATGGAGTGGAAGGGAACAGCTTTGAAGTCAGGGCTGGGAAGTAAGAAAGAAATAAGTATAAAATAAAACCCCTGTAGATGCATTTTCAATATGTAACTAGGTCTGCTTTTGCTGACTTTGCTATCTCTTGGTAGCTGAATCGGTGTGCAGGTACACATACATTCTCCTTACCTCTCCTGTAGTTTTTGCAAGCTAGTTGTAAATTTAAGACTGTTTTCATGCTATGTAGTAGTATCAGATGGTTTTAAAATGTGTTTTTAACCTCCTAATCAAAATATTATTTTTCTCTCTTCTGTTTCTGATTAGTAACTTTTACTGCTTTTGGCTCTGTCACAAAGATACAATTTGGATTAAAGCTGGTGTTTGGATTGCTTTTAAAATTTCTGTGGTCTTGTAACTGAATAGTTTATTTAATAACTAAATTTAATATCTTCTCTATTTTGGGTTGTGGATAAGAAGGACAGATATTCTAAAGAAATTCTTAGTATATTTTTACTTATATATCTTGCTACAAATGGTGACTTCTTTAAATAAATACTAATTCTTCAAATACCAGGCAATTAGAGTTTTAAGTAACAGGATATCATGGGACAACAACTTTTTGAGACCTGACACGGTTTATTCACACACTTTGTAGACCTATTGGTTGCACTTTAAGGTCTGAAGCAGTGCCAGATATCTGTGCAAATGAACTGAACTTGAAATTCTATACATTATTTCTGTAGACTGGAAGCTAGGGAGGGGCATAATGATAGTATTTTACTTTCACTATATATATTTTTTTAGTACTTAACCTGAAGAATCAAAAAAATCAGGCGTTAATTTTCTGTTCCTGTAAGGATCCTGAAGTGGAGGATTATGTGCTGTGATTGTGCCCTATTAGCATGTAGTAGTGAATGAAGAGTGTGATACAGCAGAGTTGTAGAAATACTGCTTAGAAGAGACTTCTGGAGGTCAGCTACTCCCACTTGTCTCTAGATGGAGTGCTGTTGACAACACCCAATTTAAGGCTGACAAAACTGTGGGGATTCTGCCTAGCAAGTCCTAGAACAATCCAGAGTTTATTGAATCCCAGAGTTGTAACTCTGATGCTCATTTCTCAAACTTGGCCTGATCCTGAATGCAGTCACTTTGTGAGGACTGCAGCCCAAGCAGCTTCTAGTGGCCGCACTTGCTCCTGTTTTTTTGCTATTGTGAGCAGCAGGTGAGGTACAGCATTAGTCAGCCCCTCCAACATTAAGAAATTGTCACCAAGACTATCTACAGACTTCCTGGATGGCTTGCACAATGCTGACTTTTCAGAAGGGGATTAAAATTCCCCCATGAGGCCCACAGCCAGAGCAGGAGACTTCTGGTTTTTTAGAGAAAGCCTTACCTACATCATCCCGTTGGTCAGCAGTCAGAATCTGACTGCTGCAACATCCCTAGTGTTACTTTCTTTCTGATCATGTCCCAGGAGCTCCCCAAAGACATGTCTCTGGTTGCATTCTGATGTTCTGTGCAATCAAGGGCATGCTTTCCTGTAGAGCAGAACCCGCTTACACCCTTCTCTCTTGCATGTCTTCCCAGCCTCCACCCTTCCATGGCAGCGTGCAAGATGTGTGCTCTCCTACCAAGTCTGTGGCATTCTGATTATATCACAGACCTGTGACTGCACTTGAACTTCCAGTTTTAATTCTTTGATGTCTCTGTGCATTAATATTGAGATAAGCCTTAAGCACTCTTCTTTCTGAGCAGGAACCTGCAGATGTGTTTGCACCCTTCGCTCATTTAGGTCCCTGTTATCAAAGTTAGCCTCAAGTCTTCCTTATTAGATTAGCAAGTCCATCCATGAAGGTGTTTCCCACTCTTTATCAGGTGGATTTGTTGTTTTTCATGGACCATCTTCATCAGGAAGCAAGGCTTCTTGGTCAAGTAGGCAGCAATCTCAGTAGTGGTGCCACTTGACCCTGATAGTATCTGCTTGAACCATTCATCTTCCAGACTAGAAAAATCAAGTCCACAGGTATTAAATGCTTATGCCTCTCATTCTTGCTCCAAAACGGGGCAAAGCACGTCTCATTTGCTTAGTATCTTCTCTGTTTGTATCACTGTTGCACATGTGGATAAGCAGCATCTAGAAGTCCAGGTGAGACTCAGCCATTTCTCATTGCTATCATGGATCTGGAGTCTGGGCAAGCAGCAGGCCTCCCTGAATAATGGGTCTGGCTGGACTGTATCCCATAGAAGAAATTGTTACTGGCTACTGTTGCTTGCAGAACTGTTTCCTATCCAGTAGCCTGAGACATCTGGTCCAGAATCCACCCTGACAGTGTTTGTTCCTTCTCTGTCACCAGGCCTCTGAACTGAGGCTAAAAGCTGCAGGTGAAAGGTGAGACTTCTCTTACTGCCTGTAAGCTGTAGGAACCTTTTAGGACTCCCTGTCCTGGGAATTCATGCTGTCTTCCTGCCCTTGTGTTGCCTCAGTTATATCTTCCTTCTTGCCTGCATGAATTTAAATATATTAAAATTCCCTTTATATGCCTGCATGCCAGGTGCTTAACTATATGCCATCTGTTTGTACCTACTGGTTGCTAATGGTCCTAGGGTACAAGATAAATAGAAAGCTCAAAGAAAGTCCGCTCTGCCTTTCTGTGAGTGTTCCACCTTGGCAAAACCTCTCATGGTGGTGGCTGGTTCCAGGCTTCCATTGACTGTGTTCAGCAGTGCTCTCCTCCCATGCCACAGTCCAGAAGTACTCTTGCCATCCAGCTCTTGATGGCAGAAGGGTACTGAGTATGACATACAAATATTGTACGTCACTCTTGGGCCTAGACAATCTAGGGAGGACTGGTAACTTCATGGGTAGGATTACGATACTGTTCCGTTCTATGTACAGTGTTTAAAAGTCATAACTCAAAGCGCTTTATTAAAGTATTTTATTTATTTATTTATTAAAGTATTTTGCCATTATTTTACACACATACTGCTGAAAAAGTGCAGAATGGCTTCTTCATGGCTTGTTAGAACTCTCATGCGGAGGTTTAGAAAAGCACAGATTTTTTCACTGTGGTGAGGATCTTTGGACAGTGACCTATTATTTGCTCAAGACTGGTACTTTTGGCCAGTGATTGATGAATAATGTTTATTTACTTCTTTTAAGTCTTTATCAGAATTAATGTGGTGATATGCTGTTCTTCTCATTTATGCAGGTACCAGTGATAGCGATATTGGGTTCAGGAGGTGGATTTCGTGCCATGGTAGGGTTTGCTGGAGTCATGAAAGCACTTTATGAATCAGGAATTTTAGACTGTGCAACTTATATTGCTGGTCTCTCGGGATCCACATGGTAAGGGGTTTTCTTTTGTTTTTCTTCAGGTTATTTTCAGTATGTTCAAGAATGAATTTTCATTAGAGTTGGCTTATTTCTAAGGTTATCATTCACAGTAAATTTTAGGCACACACTATAGTATGAGAAAGGCAGAAGGAGACAGCTAGCTTGCAGCATAGCAGGTCATTGGAGCAAGTCTGCTGGTGGAGGTGTTTGGGAATGTTTCAAAGGGGGAGGGCAGCTCTATCTCCAGGTGATCTTCCTAGGAGCTTTGAGAGCAGGAATGGATAAAAAGAGATGTTACATGTGTGCACCTACATTTCTGTATCAACTGCCAACTATGCTGCAACTATTACTTTTGATGTTTCTTAAATGAAATGATGCAACATATTAGAAATCTGTATAATTTTCATCAGCCAAAGACATGTGACAAGTTCAGTCTGAATTTCTTAACTGTTTGGACTCATTAACACTACATTTTTTTCATTAAGTGAAAAATTGCAGTTTTTTTTTTGTCGAACTTTAAAACTTGATTTTAATGTTGAGGGATAGGGTTTCAGTTGGGGATGTTGCATCTTAAGAAAATGTTCAACTTTTCAAGGGAGTATATCAAATGTTACAAAATATGATTTTATCATAACTGTACCAGTTTGAATATAAGAGCATCTGAATCCAGTTTAGGTCCACCTAGTACAATAAAAATGTTGACAAACTGGATTAATTCTATTAGAGTACCACCTAGGCAGTTAGGGGATTAGAGTACATGAGAAAGTGATGTAGCTGGATTTGTTCAGCCTTGAGGAATAGGCAAAGATAGTGGTAGGGGAGGTCTCAATGTTATCTTTAGCTACGTATTGAGTAGATGTAAAGAAAACTCTTTTTGAAGATGCAAAGAGAATGGACAACATGTAATGACCATAAGTTACGGGAAAAGAAATGTAATTAGCTATTAGGAAAGTTATTTTGCAGTGAGAGTGGTCAAGCAGTGGAATGTATTTCCCCATCCTTACTTGACTAGGCTGGATAAAGTCATCCTCTCTCTATCTGACTCAGTGAATACTTCATGTGAAAGCAGAACTTGACTGAACAAAGCCCTGAAGCAACCTCATCTGACTTTTAAGTTGGATCCACATTGAGCAGGAGGTTGGAATAGAAATCTTGAGGTTCCCTTAAGTCAAAATTATAAGATTATATGAATGTGTTATTTCTTCAAGAGTAAGGGAAAAAGACTTTTGTTGGAATACTTGGGGGTGGTCGATGAGAACATGAACATGAGCCAGCAGTGTGCGCTTGCAGCCTAGAAAGTCAACCATATCCTGGGCTGCATGAAAAGAAGCGTGACCAGCAGGTCGAGGGAGGTGATCCTGCCCTTCTACTCTGCTCTCGTGAGACCTCACCTGG
>JBAFWW010028442.1:0-22770 GCA_036873685.1 Agapornis canus
GGTGGTGAGCAGTTGTATTCTCTTCCCTTGTTATTTTCTTATCATTATTATTATTAGTGGTAGCAGCAGTGATTTGTGTTATACCTTAGATACTGGACTGTTCTTAACTCAACCCATTGGAGTTACATTCTTTTGAGTCTCCTCCCCATCCCTCCAGGAGTTGGGGGGAGTAATTGAGCAGCTGCATGGTTCTGAGTTACCAGCTGGGCTTAAACCACAACATGTGTTCTGACACTACCATGATCACAGGCTGCTACCCTAGTGGCATCACCAATTAGTGATGATTGTAAACTTCTCTTGGTATCAGTTGCATTACTGAACCCAATTACTATGACAGAAGTATTTACATTATTGCCTCAGTACATATGGAAAACAGCTCGCTCTCTTTTGGAGACGCCAAATTCAGCCACCTGGAGTGCATTCCACCTTCTAGATACTTTCTCAGAAATTTTCATAAGTCGCATTTTCCATTAGCTCATTTTTGCTCATGCAGCAATTGACAAGAAAGGCTCTGGGTATGATAGAGAAGACAACCTAAATACAAGTCAATACTATAATATTGCTGTTAAAATGTAAATATCACTCTGGAAAAGACAAACCAGGAGGGACCTGTAGAAAGCAGCAGGAATTATAGGAGTTTCTGAAAGTATGATTTATGAAAAAGAACTACAGGAATTAAGGTTTTTCCAGTTAAAAAAGACGAAGTCTGAGGTGAGCCAAGGTAACAGCATTTTAACACATAAAGCATTACAAAAAAAGCAGAGCTAGCAATTGTTATCCACATCTACTAAGAAAGAAAAAAAAGAACTAAGGCAAAACTGCAGAAAACAAGATTAATTTCATGGAAACTATGAACTTTAAGGACATAATAGAACAAGGACTGCAAATTTTAAGAACAGATTAGGCAAACATATTCATCATAATTTTGGTAAACGTAGTCCTACAAACTACAGTGCAATATAGGCTAAAATGATCTGAAGCTTGTTTCCAGTCTAGCTCTTCCATGCGCTACACTGAGACAAATACTCTCACCATTACCTAAGGGAACACCCAAATATGAAGGGTAGCATATACTTTTAGATAGATAGGGTCTTATCAGCAATAAGGAAGCTTGGGCTTGGAGAGGTTCAGTCTTCTGGTTTTATATATCACTAAGTTAATTGACACAATGACAATTAACACTTAATGCCTAGTGAGACCAATATGACCTTCAGGACTTAATCATATTCACATTTGTTTGCCTCTATTTTAGTTACAAAGAACATTAATATGGGGCTGATATTTCCACCAGCAACCCATGTTGGTCAAAGATCTACTCAATGTTCAAAGTAAACTAAACTGAAATGTAAAAAAGGTACAAATTTTGGTTATACAGGAACTGTTCTATGGAAATCCTAATTTATGCAGTCTGAAGTATACATCTTACATAAGATACTATAAAGACAGAACAAGAAGCGTATTCATAACTTCCCTTTTGCTTCACAGAGAACGTTTGGATATTTATGAGATTATGGGTACATTTATAACTAGGCCAGAAATTTAACATTGAAAGTCTATTTTATGAAAAATATAGCTTCTCGAGTAAAGGAGCAGGGAAAGGGTCCCTCAAAAAGAACAAATAATGATAAATCAAATGGAGGTTTTTCCCAGTAGTTAAAATATCTGACTATGTAACAGTTTAAGTATTAAAGTCTTAAGAAAAAAGGTTTTTCAGTAAATACTTCTATCCTGCTTCAAACAAAGCAAACACTTTTGTGGGTTCTCTCCCTGTGACAGATTATAGGTCACTGTAAGAAGTCTGTTAATCACACGGTAAGTGACAGCAGAAATAGTCACAGACAACAGCCATACATAGGCCAAATGTTAACTTCTTTGATACATCTGGATCCATATTGGACAGTTCATTATCAACTGCCAAACTAAAGCAAAAGGACATTTTGTAATAGTGTTTCTTGCTTAGTATGATACTTCATTCGCATCATATATGAGTTGTATAGAAGTAGCAGGAAATCTAAAGAGAATGCAGGAGGACCTTCATATAGAGTTGCATATCCAAAATACTAATAAAGTTCTTTTCAACCTCAAAACAGACATTGTTCACCTCTTAATCAAACAGGGGGAAATGGGGAAACAATATCATATAGATAATAACTATTTAGTTCTTGCTTTTCCAGAGTTGTAAGGGAATGTCACCCAGTAGACCCAGCTGAATGCCTAAAAGCAACAGCAGAAAGCAGCCTCCAAGTTTCAACACAACTGGAAAGCAAACACTTCAGAAAACAGAATAAGGCCACTACTTACTTGACAGAAACTGCATTACCAACTGAGTGATTTCATGGTATGAAAGGCAGCGCTACACTTCGCTGTGGACAGAAAGTCCACTGCATCAAAAAAAAGGAGAATTCTGGCACTTCATGTCACAATATGGTTTCCCTTTTCTTCCTAAGGCAAACCCAGCCACCATAATAAGGCTACAACTTTACACCATGACACATGTGGTGAAAGGAATATGCTGGTCTTGGAGCACTGACTAAAAAACAAAGTTAATACCAACTAAAACCTCCATACAGCCTGGTAAATAAAGTCTCATGACTAACCAGTAGAGTACTCAGAAAATACTACTCTCAATTTTCTACAAAATTATCACCAACATATAGACAATGTTTCCTTGAACTTTTAAATTAACAGAAATAATATGTTTTCACAGTATTTGGGTTTTTCCAGTTCCTATCCAAAATAGTCAAGGACGGATCTTTCTTATATAAATTTGGGATTTAATAGGTACACAGTACCATGAGCATAGATCTGTCCAAGAATTTGTACGTGTCTTCCTTTATATGTAAACAAAGATTTAATAAAAGGCAGACAAAATACACAGCAGATTATAAAACAAATAGAGAGCTTGGAGAGAGGATTTCGCAAATTAGTTGTTGTCTGAGATTTTTTAATGAAAGACCATAGAAAGGGTTTTCACACAGTGAACACAAATTAATCGAATGACTCTGAAAGGGCAAAAGTAAGCTGATGAAAAAAAAGAAGAAAAATTAAATCAGTAGTCCATCATATCTTATAGTGTAAGACTATAGCCTTTATCTGCTGTCACAGAATCACAGAATCCTTAGGGTTGGAAGGGGCCTTGTAAGATCATCTAGTCCAAACCCCCTGTGAGAGCAGAGTAACCTAAATTACATCACACAGGAACTTGTCCAGGCAGGCCTTGAATATCTCCAACGTAGGAGACTCCACAACCCCCTGGGCAACCTTTTCCAGTGCTCTGTCACAAATGTGCTGTAATTATGAGAAATCACTCAACAAGGTAGCAACATAAGAAAAACAGAAGGAGACATGCAGGACAACAGCAAGTTTCAGGACCACATGTAGATATTCATCAGGATAAGGAGTGAGCTTCAATGTTAGTACAGACAAAAAACCAAAGTAGTCAGTTTACAGAAAGAAGAGAGTTCAGTCCTATAATGAACTTCATAACAGGTTTCAGGTTATAGTCATTAGGGTGAGCAGCTTCTGATAATGGCCATTACACACATCTTGCCATATGAAGAATTTCTCATCTCACATGTTCCTGTTTAAGGGATACATGCCAATAAGTTGTGGCACACGTTTTCATAATCCATCTTGCTTTTAAGCACAACTGAAAGGCCAGCAAAGCTAAAATTAAACTTAAAGAATACAGAATCAGCCATTTTTAGTTCAAATATTGTCTGCCAAATCTGTGTCTAAAGCTAATGTGTCCACCAACATCTGTTAAATCTCTGGCATTAAAAACGCTTCTGCAATTTTTATTACTAACATTTGAAAAATCAGTGACAGGGAACCAGACGCTTTAATTTACCCATGAATGCAAGTAATAGCCAACAATATGAAGTTAATTCAAGCTTAATCTTAAGGGAGACATTTATGTGAGGAAAAAAACCCCAAAAATTTAAATCTTAAATTACTTACACTTACCAGTGAGGGAATACAGTGTAAAAATGGTTAAAAATGAGACTGAAAAATATTCTGACTATTACGAGGCATTCTAACATTTTTTTTTTTTTTAAAGATACACAAGCTCAATTATAACTTGCAATAAAAAAAACCCAAACAACAACAAACAACTGGCTGAACAAAGATAAGTTACCATATCAGCCATGCTATAGAGCATGAAGTTGGCTCCTAGCTTTCAACCAAGGGGGAAGGCCAGAAAGCTGTTGCCCATGTAGCATGGTTTGCCCTAGCAGACAGTACTGTCAGATGTGACACAAGTCCCCACACAGCTATTGAAGGCTGAACTTCCAGAGGAGATGAACACCATGCCACAATAAAGGCCCACACCTTTTCAGTGCCCACCTGCAAGAAAGTGTTTTGAAAATGAAGGAAACAGTATTTGCCATTAGGATCAGCAATTAAATATGAGATGAAGCTGGTGCTGCCCAGTCTATTTACTTTAAAAATCACCAATAGTGACCCACAGCAAGAGCAAGTTAGCATACTTAGCTCCATTTAATTTCATGTTTCCTTACCTGTTCTTTTCTTCTATGACTATTACTAATTACCTCCTTGAGCATATTCTTGGCAGGATAATGTTTTCTGTCTTATTGCTCATTTTCTTTTGGCCAGGAAATACTGCAGTAAATTCCTAACACCATTACAGCCTTCCTGAGACATGTCCCCACTATCAAGAGATTCCTGCCATCTTTCAGCCTAAGCAGACTTCCTTGCAAGCCTCAGGAAGAAAAGGCAAAGCAGGATAATGAAGAGAAACAGAAATAAACATTTTCAACAGAAGTAGCAGAAGAAAACTTGACAAGATGAAGTGAACTCCTTTTATATGTGGGGTAAAATGCTCCTACAAAACAAACAAATCCACTTCTCCTTGAATAAGCCTTGGTAAATGCATAATATGAGATAGATACATTTTAGAAACACGGACCACATGAAAGATAAGTATTTAAGTCACCAGGACCTATTGATTTTTTGCTAGAGTCTCAGTTCTGCAGTTGTAATGGAACTGAAACTACATTTCCTCAAAAGGCCAATGCTAAAAAGTAGATCCTTTCATGACGATCTGGACTTGATCAAACCCTGCAACACCTGGCATGGGTGAAGTACTTAATACTGATTGCTTGGTTGGTTTTTGCCACTATGATGCAACACAAGTGTTTCCTAAGCATAGCTTAGTGTGCTCTTTCCAAAAGACCCTTTGTTTCAATGAAAGTACAGAACAGGTTAAAATAAAGTAGAAAAATAATTTCCTATGTCATTTGAAAGTTATTCTGATCCTTGCTATTTACCTCAACAGTTATGGCAGCTGTTCTAATTGCCTGAGAGACGACACTTTTGTGTGTGTTTTACTCTGTGTGAGGTTTAGGTTTTGAGGATTTTGTTTGTTTCCAAACAAGTTTTTCCTTAAAAGCTGATCTGGTTGGTTCATTGTGCCAGAAAGGTACAGCACAAGACAACTATTCACAAGGCACCACAGTTTCATCCTGTTGTAGGATGCAGACAGGAAATGTCATAACAATCCTCAGAGTCAGTTTATCAAAGGACCATTTATTCTAATACACATTTTAACATCAACTACTGAACATAAATTCATGCTAATCTCAACTTCATTTGAATCATAATGCAAAAGCCAGCTCCTCTACTTTGCTATGGACCTTCTAGCTGCAGAATGAAAGCTGCAGGTGAGTAAGTTTGATTAAACAAATATGCCACAAGAGAAGAACAAATACAAAAGTTCTTATGTGGGTAATTCTCTGCTGAAGATAGCAAGGGCTGTAATTACCTGGCAGATGATGAAATTTGACTTAATGGATGATCCCTCCAAATTTTTGCATATAGCTGGGTAGACAGTTTCCAGGTTACTGGAATTAGGATTAAAGCAAACTGGAACACCTTCATCTGATATGGTCACATTACAACTTTCTGGGTTGTTTTTTTTTTCTGATTCAATGTGGAGCAAGGGCAGCTCATCAAGGTCAGTTCACACAACTGGATTTCAGAGGAACAGATTCTAACATATCCTGTTGGTAATAAAATATAAACACTGATGCATAATTCATTTAAGTAAACATTAGTTTAGAAATAAAAATACATTTAACATCTCAATCTAATTAAAAAATTGATTAAATGTGTAAGTTTATTATAAGAGTGGCTGTAAGAGGTAAATATTAATTTAGTATAAACTATAGTACCACAGGGAAACATCAAATTCAATATACCCTCTTATATAAACAAGCCAAAAAGAAGAGACACTAAAACTGCATCACTGAACAGTATGATCTGGAGGCATTGCAGAAATCAGAGTAGGCAGTAATGTCAGACCTATATTAATTAATAATAAATAATAGTAATAGGCAGGAGCTGACCTATCAGGATTCACTGCGGAAAAATTCACACCAACCAAAACTAGACCATCCTCTGTTCCTTCACCTGTAACTATGTGTTGATAGTCTGTCCCGCAGGCACAGTGAGATACAACAGTGAGCTGATCTCCTGCCACCTACTACAACTAAAACCTCTGAAAGAGAAAGCTCAAGCAATCCTGAGGAATTTCCAGGCATGCTTTCAAAAGCTTCAGTGATCAGGCCTTTGGCCTGTTGGCGGCGGTGATTTGCAATTTTAATGCCCAAGAGTTGTGGCAAATCACTGCATTTGCTACCTGGCACAAGTGCTTATTTACTTCCCACTCCAAATCAGTGAAAATCACAGAGCATTACACTGAGTGCTGTCTGAAAGAGTAGGAATGCAAAGATAAAATGAAGTACAGTTTACGGTGCGTTAATATCTATGGTCCTGTAGTTAATCCCTTATAACAGTCTCATGCATTAGACACTGCTTTCCGGTATACTTGCCAACGAAATTAAGTGTTAATAATAGGCTATTTCACTACTGCCTCTGGTTTAAACCATTGCTGGGAGGCAGAAGGAAGCTTCTATTTTTTTTTTTTCTTTTCATGAATTATAAAATCTGCAAATTATTAGACTGCAAATTAACAAGTTTCTACTATGTCTAATTTATGTACATTTAAATCCTATTTTATTGGCTATTAAATACATATAAGGAACTTCAGTCTGAAACACTACCACTCTCTCCTAATCCCTTCATTATTTTCCCTTCACAGTCCTCTTCTAATTTCCCATTTCAAATCATTTCCTCTGTAAGAATTTTAAAACTCGATTTTACTATTTTACTATTCCTACTTAAAGCAAGTAAAGGGTTTTTCTTATTGCAAGCACTTTAAGATATGAATTTATCCTAAATAGAGCTCCTGCTTTGTAAGTATTGTTTTAAAGTACACAACCTAAGGTGAAAGGCATACAGAGCTTGTTGTAAACCATTAAAGGAACTTGCATCAGAAGCAGGAAGGAGCTCAGATGGGAAGGGAGTTGATGGACTTTTTCGTTTGGAGAAGGAAATGAGAGTTTTAGCTATAAAAACCATTTTCAAATTAGACATATACTTTGGATATAGTTTCATTCAAATTCAACAGATACCTTTGGCTGAAGAAAAGCAATGATGCAAAAGGCTCAGAAATGCCATAATCATTATATCTGAAACACCTGAATTCTTTCAGACTAGATTGACAAATAGATATTGGTGTCTTTCCTATAATAGAATGCCTTCCTACAAACTGTCCTAATTTCCCAGACTCCCCAGGGACACCTCTAAAACCTCTAAGCAGGGCTAAACTATGTGCCAGGATGCACATCCTAACATTTCTCCTCTTACTGATGATTTACTTGGCATGACAATACTTAACCTATTCACAGGGCCAGAGACAGAGAAAGCTGATAAGCACCCATCATTTTCTTATTCAAATTGTAACTGTCCCTTCAGATCTGCTGATGAAACTGCTCATGTACATAATAACTTCCTAAACAACTTAAATAACACGTTTTTACCAATCTGATTATTTTGTTGAAGATGAATTGAGGTTTGGCTGCATGAGGAGCTCCTCCAGCAGCTCTAAAATGGGAAGTAATGTCCAGGCAGGGAAAAGAGGAAAGCAGCTGGAAGCACTTTCAGCCAGCAGAGTTGCATCTCCAGGAGGATGTTCAAGGATGTTCACCTGCAGCACAGGTATCACTGCACCTATCAGCAACTAAAGGGAGAGCACTTGGAGATACATACTCTATTTGTAGGCCTTGTCCTAATGGATACATACTTTATTTTCTGAAATAGCAACGGCTAAATTGGGAAAATCTGTACGTCACAGCTGATTTTCTTCCTTCATTTCATGGAATTGTTTTTTTAGGCTGGAGAAGATAAGTTATTTTATGAATTAAAGCATTCTTCTATTCCTAAAGTATCTATAAACAGACTGGTTTTTATAAACTCATGGATTATTCATAGATAAAAATCCTGTATTCGAATATATTACTGCCTACAGTCTGTTGTTTACTACATGCTGCTTTTACAGCTTCAACTATTTATGTCATATACGATTGCAAGTCACATGGTATTGTTTCTGATCCAAGGCTGGATGAATGAAAATTTTGTAAGAGAAGAAAAATGAGAGGCTTGACAATAAAGATGAAGCATTTTCAGAACCCACCTTTTAGAGAAACCATACACTGTAAGTCTCATATATGCAAATATGACTCAAGAGAAAACTAAGGTAGAGTAAGAAATCCTCAGTCATTCAGACAGCAAATTATTTAATTTTTTTCAGTATTTGAGTCCAACTATTTTGCTTCTTTCTAGTCGGGAACACATATGTTGAAGCAAGCATAGTAAAACCTGGGTCCCTTGAGCTCAAACTTAAACAACAAAAATAAAATGGAGACTAAAATGGGAAAACTGCAATCCGTTCTTGGTTTGTAGAAGCTTCTGTTCAATTCATTTACTGAACAGTGAATCTTCTGCACTACAGCATTAATGAGAATAGATACAAAAAGCTTTCAAACTTAAACAAAGAAATGGCTGCTACTTTAGGGTATTTTCAAGCATTTCCCAGAGATTAATGTATAAGGCAGATGCTGGAATACCAGCACACAATACTTTAATTTAGTTCAGTATCTCTGCAGGCAGTGTCTTCTCTATTACAGCTACTTCTCAGAACACAAGAGAATGTTATTGCAGGGCACTTTTAGATTAAAATCCCCAAATAAGCTGTTAGACTTGACATACATCAATCTTTTCTGAGTACAATAAGGCAGACTTAATTGGTTTTTACTTCCATTTTCTAACAAATGTTATTATATAAAAAAGGTATTTTTTAAAAAAGACCCATGAAAAGGATTAGAAAGCAATTCCATAAGCGATAAAATAGGGGCAGAGAGTTATTATGGAGGAATGTCAGCAAGTGCATAGCTAAGGTTGTTTACTCAATGCCAAATAGTCATCTTTGGAAGTTGAAATAATAAACTTACAGTTTCAAATTAAGGACAGCAAGAAATTGAGGAGGTATTGAAGCAGTAGAGGAAATTGAAAAAAACCCCCCCCCCCAAAAAAAAAAAAAAAACAAACCCAAATGTGAAATAAACCTACATAACAAATAATAACATGATGACGAATGTTTTCTCTAAGCCAGTGAGAATGAATAATGCCTGGCGAATAACTTGGCTAGCCTGATCTGCAAAGCTTAGAATGGAGCCCAGCTTCATGGTAACTGAAGTATTTGAACACATGGTGCCAGTTTGAACCCCAGTCAAGCCTGAAAGAACATTTACAAGCTGGTCTTCTGTTGGTTTTCTGTGAACACCTTATTCTAGAATTTCTAGAGTTGAATTTCTAGAGTTAGAAAGAATGCATGACAATGTGGAGAGCATTCAAACTTATTTAAAGCTGTGCAATTATTCAAGGCTATTTTACATAGAGCTTTATCCTGTTGTACAGGTATTGCTCAATATGGTCTCTTTTTGTAACAATACTCACAAATCTACATATAAAAAACTTCAGTTCAAAGACTTAACTACTTCAACTAAGGAAGAAGGTCTGTCCCCTCTCAGTGACCTGTCCTTTTCCCCAGAACAGCAAACAATACATAGGCAGATATATGCATGCAGACCAAGCTAGGCTGCAGTTCTGTTAGAACTGTTTTACCCTTTTTCTGTGTTTCACTGTCAGTTACAACTTCTGAGAACATTTTCAAATGGAAAAATACTAAATAAAAGAAAAACAAACAAAAAAACACCAAAACAAACAATCAGCAACAGGAATCCAACCAAACTGTGATAAAAATAAAGCCACAAAATATCTATTTCAACATCTTTGTACCAGAAAGTTTCCAAGCTCTCTGGCAGAACTGCTGGTCAGGTCCAGCCAGTGCACACAGGACCTGAAAGTCTGAGCTTTTACTTCAGTCAAAAGTTACCATAAAATCCTGTTCCACCTAATTGTAGACTTCAGGCCCAATGTGGAAATAATTAACATAGCTCTGTAACTTATTGGACAGCTGAACTCCCAGTGACCTGTTGTTTCAAAAGTGAAATTTTCTGCACTCAGAAAACGTAAGTTAAATTCAGAGTGCTTCATTTGCCTGTGTCCACTCCGTATCTGAAACTCTCTCAGTATTTTATTTTTCACCTTACAAGGGCTAACATAACTGTTTCTCACTGACTTGTGTTTCTCTGGCATGGTCCTCTCCCCCAGCCCAAGTGGGTTGCCTCCTCCTTCTTCTCCTCACAGAGCTTACAAGGATGTCTGAACACACTCTTCCTCTCCCTTTGGCAGTTTTGCTGGCTCTAATTTCCATAGCAGGAAACTCACCTCACTAATAAATCAAAGAGCCCTGGAAGAGGTGACTCATCACCTTCCTGTAAGTGGTTAAAATAAGTGGACTGTGGTCATTTTTGTAGGCTCCACTGCTCTTTTCTTTAAGCTTGACTCCCCCACCTCCATGCTGTAGATTTTATCATCTCCCTCAGTTATTCTCAGCTTTTAGTACAGCTTATTAAATCTTTTCTGCTTGCCTTTGTCATTTCGTTTGATCCTGCTCTCCTTCCCCACTTGCTGCATTCACTGGTCATCTGTGTCATTAGAGTCTCTTCCTTTCTTACCAGGAGTCATGTCAGAGAAAAGAATGTCACCTTGGAAAAAGCTCTATTCAGTAGACCAGATTTGAATGTTTTACACAATAAAACCCAAACATCTCCAAAATATAATGATTTCTTTTCCCAACCTTGTGGCAGAAATACAGATGCTTCCAAATGTGTACCTGTCACCTCCAAAGGGCATTGTGATCATATGAAAGATATTTATACCAAACTGTCTGGCCTGTATCATTACATGTATGTGCATATGCATTTTAGGACCAAACTGTAATTCAGCTACAGGAACAGAACTGCTTTTTGGTCACGTTATAGGCTGTAGCATCCAGCCCTTGAGGACTTCCAGAAAAGGTTGTACAGCAGGCAAGAGGGCCTGTTTCTGTTTCACAGAAATAACAAAAGAGCTCTGAAAATGCAGTTATGTTTATAAAAAAATAATTTCCAGATTTAAAATAGAAAGCTACTTTCTTTTTTTTTTTTTTTTTTTTTTTTTTTTTTTTTTTAATAAAAAAATTATTTTAACAACCATTTTTTTTTTTTTTTTATAAAAAAAATAATTTCTTTTTTTAAAAAAAAAAAAAAATTTTTTTTTTTTTTTTTTTTTTTTTTTTTTGATACAACAAACCAGCACATTTAACAAACCATCATGATTCTGTATTGACAATGCAGGCTCCTGACCTACTTCACTGTTTAATGGCCAAATTCTGTCAGTTAATCTCTGCTACTACAATACCATCTACTAGTGAAGATACACCACACAGATTCCCCAGCAGCTTAGCAGAGCTATGTCCAAGCACAAAGCCCTGCACTGGTGGGTTCCCAAGCAGAGTGCAAAGTTTGCACCAAGCTGCGTACAGGAACATGGACACATTTTCTCATGGCCAGACTTGGAAAAGAGGAAAAGAATTTGTTTCCACATACTAGAACCTATGTTGAAGGATAACCAAACAAGACTCCAGCATCTAAAAAGGGAAATTTACAACAGCACAGCAGAGATTTTCTGTTTATTTGCTTTTACTGAACTGAGATCAGTATTTTGAAGTTGAAACACTGTTTTTCAGTGAGTGAAAGCCAAACCAGGCAGAAGACATGTTCTTAACAATAGAAATTATAGGCCAAATCCTTAACTCACTTTGTCTGTAGTGTCCAGAAAAGTGAAAGATCCAGCCAGTGCTTCAGCTTCACCTTACTCAGTTTAGCCAGCACACCTTTTTCACCCTTAAGATACCCTTAGTTGTCTCTGTTCCCAAACAGAAAGTATGACTGCAATGTATGTAATGGTCTCAAGAGGTCTGGTGGTTTCCAGGAGCCACAAGACATCAGCTAAAGGAGCCCAGGAATTGTACAAGCTGTCATGGGAATGACTTGTGTCCCCAGAGTCAAGGACATAGAAAAGCAATATGAAAGTACACCTGTGCCCTTCATCACACAGTGCCAACTCTCTATTCAACTTGGGATCTGTCTCTTGGCCTCCAATCCTGACACATTTACTCCATTCAGGTTTACTCTGCTGTGGGGATTTAGCCAGACCTCTAAAATTTCTTTGATTTCAGATTTTGAAGCAATCCTTTCACATTGCCTTCCATCTTTCCTGATTTGTAGGGTTTATATTATTTATCTTCTCCATTTGATTAACTAGTAAAAAATCAATACCAGTGCATTTTATCACCTTCTCAGAGGAGCCCTCTGTTGTGTTGTGATGCTATTTTAGGAACTAAGGCAGTTTGTGAATCTATACAAGTAGTTTGGCAACCTGCTCCTCCTCCCTTTGCCCTTCCCTTTGTTTTGGACACAATACAGGAATCTTTCTGTGGCTCTGCATGGTGAAAATTGATATAAACCAGCTTTGGCCAATTTTATATACTTTTTTCTGTTAAGAAAGTTAATACCATGGAAAAAACTGGTCAGGCGGATCAGATGTTTATGCAGGACGTCATGCTGCTTTGGTGTGCCAGCTCTCCAAGAGTCTACAAGGAAGCCAGCCAGACGGGCTCTGAAGCCTGCACCCTGACCCCAGTGACCTCTTAATTTTTCAACGTTTATCTAGCCCCATCCCAGCAGTACTTGCATGGAAACTGATCCCCCTGCTCCTGGATTTTTGGCAGAAGAGGACTTCCTTCATTTGGAAAAGAGTTTAATACCAATGTAATGGTCTGTCTAGCCACTGTAAACCCCCAACCCCTCCTCCAGTCTCCCACTGGCAAGAAGCAGTGAAATAATATGCTTGAAATAGCCCTAATTCTTCTCCTCAGCATGGTAGCTGTTTTTCTAATAAGCAATTTTTTGAGAAAGCCATAGAATAGAAACTAGCAGCTTCAGAGCTGAATGACATCTTTAATAAATTCCTTTTTCTTTTTCATTAATGTTTTTCATTATCTTCTCACTTATACATTTGCATGGTCAGAAATGGATACCCACAAAACTAAAAAAGGTTTCCATTTTAAGTCATCAGATTTGTTAGCACCAGAAAAACAAATCGGATTAATGCAAATCCACTTTTTATGTCAAAAAAAAAAAAAAAAAAAAATAAAAAAAAAAAAAAAAGAACTTTTTAAAAAAAAAAAAAAATTTTTTAACAACAAAAAAAAAAAACGAATTAAAGAAAATCAATTTTTTATAAAAAAAAAAAAAAAAAAAAAAAGTCTAAGTTGTAAAAAAGAGCTTCTTTGTACAATGCCAAAAATATCCTAACAAAGAAGTTAATTAAAAGGAAATTGAGAGATGGCATAGTTTTCCTAAGGCAATCTCTTTTGCTACTGTAAGGAAGGTGTGGGTTCAAAGGAAGCTGGGACTACCCTTTGATATAAGGAAAGGTTTGAACCTTTGCAGCAGGGATGGCTGTTATCAGGGACAAAGCACAGTCTCATGCATCCCCTAGTGTCAGGATGGGGAGAATTTCATCTGTGGAGCAAAATGGCAGGCCAGAACCAAGTAAGAGATCCAACAAGCTTGGCACCACGCAGATATTTTAAGAGCTCTAATATCCTTTATTTAAGTTACCACATTAGAACAACATACCCTTAGGAACTCTGTGGAGTCAGTAACAAAACTTGTTATAATAGTGATTTGATTTTCTTTTCTTTTTTTTTTAAAAAAAAAAAAAAAAAAAAAAGAAAATTATTCCTCCAAATCTATACTCCTTCAGAGGTGAAAAGCCTATGAGTATGCACCACTTCCCATGCCTTAAGAAGAAATGCAAGAAAAGTCCATCTGAGAAAACATCAAGAAATTTTACAGTCTGCAGTCTACACATACTCCCATTTGGACTTAAACCACTTCATTTTCCAGGAAGAAGGAGGCACATTTAGATAAGAACATTGAACAAAACCTCATAGTTTAATGGCAACAAGATTCACAGTGTTGTGATGAAAATGCCACAGGGCAACAATTTGCATAGCACTGTGAAGGATTCAATGTTCTGCACTGCTGCAGAGGGTAATCTCCTTTACCTCTATGCAGCAGTACAACATATGGAAAACAATGGAAGACATTCATATGGATTCTGTTTATAATATTATTCAAGTTAACATTTTCTTGAGTGAATAAGAATGCCAAAAAACTTACCTAGAGTGACTGTTGTTTTTATACATACATATATTCTAATATCTTAAAAAGCCATAGAATCTCATGCTGAAAGCCAAATAACAGCTAGGGAGGTACTAGGCAGGATCTCAGACAAAGGCTTACAATTCCCATCACCTCCTGTATTGCCACTCTGCTAACATTTACAGCACCTCCCTGCAGCTGAAAAAAAACAAACCAAAAACCATCAAGTTGACAAGACCAAATGGTTGCACTCCAAAAATCTGATATTGTGCCACTTCTCCAACTCTTTAGGAGTGGGCAAGAAGGAAAAGTACCATATCAGCTTGTTCCATAGCAGTACTAGGGCAGATGTCCAGTCCACTGGACTTTAGTCTGACATAGTGATCAAAAGAAATGTTATTCGCTTTCATATGGCTGCCAGAAAGGTGAATATTTTTCAAAAGCAGAGAAATCAGAGAGATAGGAAAGGGAGAAGAGCATAAAGAAACATAAGTACAAGTACAGATGGAACTTTCCTGGACTTTCTAATGTCTCCAGAGGACACATTGTGCAGAGCCCTGGGGAAGGCTCATTTCACTGCAAGATCCACTGCTCTATTGCATGGTTTTTAGCTCTCAAAGAGTGCCAACATATTACGAACTTTCAGAAAGAAATTCTGACTTTATTTCTTTGGCAACAAACAATATGCTCATCCCCAATTCCCTTTCTACATATCACATGGTGGCACAGTCTTGGAATTATGTCTCAACACACCATATGTGCTGTTAAACACGGCCCAGCTCCCACACTCTGTAACCGCAAAGAACCTAAGATGAGTGAGGGACCTTTTTCTGAAAAATGGCTCCAAACAATCAAAGAAAATCAGAAAATAAACAGGTTATGATACATCATGGTGGAAATTATCTGAGGCTATGAAAATATCTAATCAACTCTAGTTGTGCAACTGTGCTTTTTAGAATTTCTCTTAAATCCAAAGGATTGGGCAACTAATGAAAAAGGAGAAACGCGGTGAAGCTTTATGCTTGAGGGTGGCTTGGAAGTTTATAGAGAAAAAAATGTGTAATTACTTCTTCTATGTTTTTTCAATACTTCTGAAATGTGGTTATAACTACTATGCTTGCTTCTTTGGGGTCCTACAATTTAGTTTATAAATTGTTCAGCTGGACAGTTTTCCCCACTCTCATCCTTTCACTGTTAAGTGCTCTTTTCTTACCCCCAGAGATCAAAGAGATGTTTTTGTGGTTTGCTGTTCCATCCACATTCCTTCTCCCTCCTCTCTTCCTTCCTTCCTCTGTCCTCATTGCAGCACATCACCCAGCAGCCTCAGGCATGAATCAGTCACAGAACACACACAATCACATATATATACACACACACACACACACACAACCCCTCAGTTGTGACAGTGTTCGGATGAACTCATGGAGCCTGTGTCCTGCTCTGGACATTATCTTGTGTTTCAACAGCTCCCTGGTTCTCATTTTTAGTGCCCTGAGTTCACTACTAGCTTGGCAATTGGTGCCTGTGTGTTCATCCAATTTAAAGGTTCGACTTTGATCCTGAGTAAAATCAAGTATCTTTGAGTACTTGATAAAATGGGTAAGAATAAGCCTAGCAGGTAAATGATAATTTAGGGGAAAGTCTCTAGATTCCTTTTTTCCTGGACTCTACTACCACCTCATTTCCACATTATCTTGGCAAGGCTGAAGCTACTTGTTCAATCAAGGCAACAGTTTTGTTTTTCAAAACAGAGAATTCTGGTGCAGCTGGGAAATAAGAGGACAGACTTAATTGTGCAGGGGCATCAAACACAAAAAACACTTCTCAGAGTGGAATATCCTCCCATTAGGCTAATTCAGGAAAAGTTTTACCAAACACTTTAAAATAAATGAGTTACAGCTTGCTTGCTGGCATGTTACTGGATAATGGTCAATTGAAAGCTCGGATGAAGACCAGCTACAGCATATCATGACTGATGTTACCTATTCCTTGTTTTGCTTTATTCTGTCACACAAACCAGTCTTTGACACTGTTAAAAGTTTCCAACAAAACAGACTTGCACGCTTAGAGGTTTCCTCACAAGCATTTGTTTTTCATACATTAATATCTTCTCTGCTGTTCTAACTATGAAGATAGCCAGTCAAAAAATAACTTACCATCTAAGCAAAACCTGCATTGATATTTGCCTGCTTTTTCAGGCAAGATGAATGATTTTGTGAACAATTCCATGAATAATCCTTGCACACAGTGCATTGCTGTATTGAATATTCAGATTCCTAGCTATTCTGGCTGGACTTTCAGGTACATGGCATGTTATGGGCTTCCCCAGAAAATAAGCAGAACCTTCATCTCCACTGTGAATATTCACAGCTATATATTTCAAATTCACTGTCACAAGTCTGTTATATAAAACACTGCTAAATGTGCTGTCAAAGTAAACATCCCTGTCAGTATCTTCCCTTGCATTTATTTATGCAAAATAAATTTTGAGGAAGGAAACAAAGGAACAGATAACAGTTTAAAATACATAATTTAAATCTTAATTTATTTTTTTAGCTTTCTATTAAAAACACCAGAAAACTACAGTATGTGTGAAAACAAAGACAAATAAGTCAGACTACTATGAATAAATCAACAACTGAGTGTGTATAAACATCACCTCTCAGCCTGTGTGGAGAATACATGACTATACTCGACATGAAGAGGCATGTTGAGAATGCACTGTCACTTCCATAGGAAATCTCCCAATTCCTGCTTCAGGATTTTTCATTCTACAGCATGTATGGATGGGATTATCCTGCTTTTCAGCTTGCTGGAAATTGATTACAGCATATTATTACTTCACTGTTAATAAAGGCCACAGTACAGGAGCACTGCCAACATCTATTTTCGGTGGGGCAAAATAGGTCTTAATTACAAACACATGAGCTAAAACAAAAATTGAGGGGAAAAAAATACTGTCAAGGGACAGGTTTATTTTCCTAAAGGAACATCTGTTACTAACACATCTCATGAAAATACATACATTAAACCATAAGTCCAAAACAGAACCTGTCTTCAAACACTGCTCGATAAAAGTTTAAGATTCCTGGTAAATCTCTTTAAAACCCACAGCAACCCATAGGCTTGAAGAGAACCATTTCCTCTGTATACAGTGCAGCTCTTCAGAACTGCAGCCATTTGGCAGCAAGTTTGCAAAGCCACAAAAGGATGGGAATTAGCCATGTCAGCATCTTCCCTGGCTGCAGAATGCAGCTCAATCTTTCACCCTGCCAAAAACTAGTTGTAAAAGTCAGTGTGACAGCCTAGAGGAAGGTAATCCTCACCAGCTGTTTCCAGCCGAAGCCGACCATATTGGTAGCACAGCAAGCACCAACACGCATTGACTAAACAACTACCTGAGAAGTGGTAAGATGAAATCTGATTCTAGGATCAATAAAATTCCAGGATGCTGGCAATGCTTAGTTCACTTCAGCTACCTGATTCAATAAGGATTGTTGCAGTGTGGTGGCCATACATGGCAGCAGGTTAATTAAGGACTTCACTAATGGGAACAAGAAATTCTCATCAATCCATCACCTTTAGAGAGTGAAGGAAAAGCCTAAGTATTCTTACACAGAACTGCTAACTAGAGTAGCACTGCCTAAATGGATTTCAAACCTTCATTAATAACCAGATTTTATTAATAAGTAGGCAAAAAGGTGGTGTTTTTTTCCCTTCTCTTCAGAGTGTCTCAGCTAATACCTACCCACACATGCTATAAGGCACGTGCAGCCTGCAGAGAAATACTGACTGCGACACAATTCACCAATAATTCACACCATGTTCAGTTAACTCTGGGGGCAGTGGGGGTTGAGACCAAACAACCTGTCTGGTCTTTCCAGTGCTTTCGCTGATAGCAACTTTATGAATGTCAGATCTGCTCTTACTTGTTTGTCTTAATTTCTTCCTTTACACATACTGAAACAACAAAAGAGTTCTGTAACATATGTGTAAAAATGATGAAGGCTTACAGCTGTCATCTAAATATTTTTGTTGAAACTATAATTAACTGTTTCTAAGAGCTTGGCTTTACTACAAGGACAGTAAGTCAGAATAAGAGTATTAAGTTTCCTCTGTTATCAATCAGCGATTTCTGTTCTACTGCTGCAAAGTGTGCCTTTAAGGCACCCTCTCCACTTACTGCTGTTTTGCTCAAGGGAAGAAGTGATGGCTTTTCCTTATGCTATACACCATTAAACAACACAGCTTAAGCTACATGCTTATGCTGTACTAAATGCACCATTCTGCTAGTCTACAGAGATAGCTAAATTTAATTACATTAATAATTGTTGTGGTTTACCACGGTGCCAAATTTTACCCCTTAGTTTGTTAGACCTACAATTTAATTAGTAGGAGTGAATTCAATCTTAAATGAGTGATATTATCTGAACAATTATTTAAGGGGTTTTGCCATTGTTTCTGTACAATGTATATAAACTGAGTTACTTTCACTGCACTAGTGAGAACTGAAGCTGTAGCCCAGACACTTGTGGCATGAGTATATCTCTTTGGATTCACTGACATCAGTCTTGAGGGCCAGCTACAGCAACATATTTCAAAAACATTCAAGTTTCCTAGAAGTTTAGTTTTATCTGATTTGTGCTAAATCCACATTAGTCCTTAGATCTCCACCCAGGACCTTATATTTACTAACACTTACTCTCATCTTGAGTTTTTTGTTTCAGACACAGAAGAGACAGAAACCTCTACCGGGTTCTTTGTTCCCTAACATAAGCAAACCCAATCTCCTTAATTCATTTGAATTCAAAATAAATCCTCTTTATCTCAGACATAAAAATGCTAAAACATGCTTGTTGTCCTCTTGCAAATACAACCTTACCTTGAGCAAGATCCGATTTTAACAAACTGGTAATCATTCTTCATTCCTCTACATTCATTTTAACTATAGTGGCCATATTCATTCTTGTAAGTAGTCATTCTTATAAGCCAAGGGAAAACAGAGAAGAAAAAAGAAGAGGAAAGAACCCCAAAACAAACAAAACCACACCTGCCAACAACAAAAACCTCAAACAAACAAACACCACTCTAGCCACAAAGTTCCTTAATCTCAGCAGTCACTAGTGTTGTTCCTGTTTGTGAGGTAGGTTGGTGTTGGGTCTTTTTGTTGTTTGGTTGATGTTTTCTGGAGGGGAAGGGCCACCCCTATTGCAGCTTCCAGACCTACGAGTTACTTATATCTTCCAGATTAAAAGAAATTTGTTCAAGATGTTAACCAATCATCCTTATGGTACTACATCATGCTTATGAACGTTTTCAGTTTTGCAGAGTGAATAGTCTGTAGAATCAATAAAGCAAATCACCATGAAGGTTAATTAACTCTCTCTCATAACTGCACTTACAACAACATCCATGCATCAAAAAAACAAGACTAAACAAATGAGCTTCAGATGTTCACAGCGAAATACATAGGAATGGTGAAGAACAGTAAAGTACAGAAGTAGTATTCTGGATATAGAAAAAAAACAGAGTATGAATTGTTTGCTATGCTTTAAAAGGAAATGTATTGGAAAGCAAATAAATGTTATAAAACCAGCTATGAAGCTCTCCACTAGAATGTGTAGGTGACATATGCCCGAGCCAGATCATTAAAGTCTCTCCTGTAAGTGTGCTTGTTTGATTCCTGCAGTGATAACTCAGTTTGTTTCTCAAAGTGAGACTTAATAGGAAATAAAAAGGAAGCAAGAAAAATGTTCTTTGCCAGCAAAACAGTTGTGATTTCTCACTCTGCCAACATCACATTAGCTAATCCTACTCCATGTGGCTTTTCAGTTCTTCATTGGCATTACTGGATGTCTGAGAAAACAAAATAACAGAAAACAAAGCCTGAAATTCATATATGGCAAGAAGCCATCTTACTCAAGCCAAAAGAAGGAATGCTCACCAAATTAATATCTCACTCTGCCTCAGCTGCAAGGGATATGTCATTTCTGGGGGCATTTTATAGACTGTATGTAACATATGCGAATTGCACAACAGTTGGAGAGCAGAGCTCCTGCACTTTTTTTTCCATCATACCCTATTACAACCCATGCAGCAAAACCATCTAGATTGCTAAATAAAATAATGATAAGGATAGTGAATATCTGGAAGACTGCAAGCCTGGCAGAGAGCTGACATACTTTACATTTCAAAGTAATGGCCTGCAGTTTTATGTGCTATCTCATGGCCACTACCTAATTGCTAAAGACAGAAATACGCCATCACCCAATATGTCTAATCAGTTGTGATTACAAGAGAATTTCTCAAGGATTTCTTATGATTAAGAACATGATTTATTAACTAATTACAATACAAAGCATTCTCCCTTTTTTCGCTTTTGAATTCAGCAATGTGTTATTTCTTAGTGGCAAGCATTTAATACTAACAATTAACATCTGAGGTTCCACATAAATCTTATTTTCAGAAACAGGTCTCAGTTGATTTTAAAATCACGATCTTATAATGTATCTCAAAAGCAGGCCAGTCAAATACTACTAGGTGATTTCAGTTTCGTATTCACAATGATGGTCAGATCTAACTGATAGCTCAACGTGTAAGCAAAATGTTCATTAGTTAAATAAAATTCTCAAAATTGATCATAAGTATTCTCATTTAAATAAATACATCAGACTACTTGTACTGCTTATGAAAAAAATGCCAACTTTGAGTAAATAAAGAAGGCTGAAATTTTATGTATCTGAATAATTTGCACGTTAGAATCTGGGGATTTATTTGAGCTGCATGATAAACTGAAGGAATGCAAACCCGCTCAGGTATGAACTGCAGGATGAGTTTCAAACAGGAGGTCTCTGGAAAATAACCCTGTAAGAGTGAATCATTGCCTCAAGCATACCACTGAGGACAAGAAGTAACCCATGAATCCGTAAGTCTCACTTTACCATCAATTCCATGCACTTTGTCCAATTGCTACATTGTGCTTGAAAAGGCTTATATGCAATCACAGTCGCTGTATAGTATCTCACAGGCTTCTCCCAAAATACGTGCTCTGAATAGATCAGACTCATTACACAATAAACATACAACCATGGGTATTAAACCTGTTCTTTACCATAAAGCCCAGCTTAACCAAAATGCATCAAAGAGAACTAAAAATTCAAACCCAGATGTATACACCTCAATTTGATTCTGAATTTTTTTTACCCCTAATGTGCTTAAAATCTGCTTGTTGAACGTTTTTGGAATCCAGATGCACAAACATGCATAGGAGATCCAAATGCTGCATTTTTGAATGGTCCTAAGTTCATTTCCCAGCATACAAATTTATACAAAGGGTCCTCATAGCTCTACACCACAGTGTCAACATTAACTCCAAAAATGTTTAGGAAAATATTCAGAATAAGATTCAGGTTAAGTAGTTACAACTCATTTAATTAAAGGAATTTCTTCAACTTGCAAAAACTAAGGTATGTGTTGTTTGGATATATTCCCCATACCCTAGTAGTATCACATTAGAATAGCTTTCATTGTTTTAAGTGTGCCATTCACCTCATGAGGTTAAAAAAGAATATCCAACACCATAGTATTTAATTAACAAGTTTTCGTTATTTGTGTCATGTCTAAATTGAAAATAAAGCCAATGTAATGAGGATCAGCTACTTCTCACTCCACTTAGCTGATTTTGTGGACACCATATCTAGTCATTCCTACACCACACTAACACTCAGATGCATGCGGGTAATGTGCAACTGGCAATATTAACAGCATTTGTACAGTGATGAAATTGGAAATTCAAGTGTTTCTCAATAAAGGCAGAGCAAAAAGTTTATTTTGACTGCATACTGCTTAATTAGAAGTGGCTCTCCCAAGGGAAAATACAATCCCTGACATTTCACCTGAAGGCAAATTCCAGGATCCTGTATAAAAAAAGCTCATCAAGGGAAATGAGGCACATCCTGTTTACTTTTCAGCTCACTTAGCTCATTAACAGCTATGCGCACACCGACACCTCACCAAATTTGGCGTATTTCAGGCATTTCTGCAATACTGGTTTGTAGCCATATTTATTAATATAACTTGGGGGGTGGGGGAAGGTGTTTGGGTTTGGGGAATGTTTAGATTTTGGTGTGGCTGCTTTTCTTTTTGTTGTTTTTTTTTTTTTTTTTTTTTTACAACTGTCTTTTTTGAATTAATTTTTTTTTCAAAAAAATTTTATTTGATTTCTTTTTTT
>JBAFWW010028442.1:22870-34877 GCA_036873685.1 Agapornis canus
ATCTATTCAGTAAAAGGTTTAAACCACAGTTCCTTTAAACCAAAGAACTCAGAGGAGTGAAGTGGACATTGTGACACAGTCCTCTTTCTAATACCCCTCTAGATACCTAGATAAATGTCTTGCTTGCAGCAAGAGTTCCAGCTTTGTTTTTAAATAATGATCACTTTTCTTTTTTTTATTATGTTTCCTGAAGAGACACTTAAGAAACTAGGATGCTTTAACACCACATTATTTAGTGCAACAAATCTGTTACTTCCCAGTGCAAAGTCAATGGCTAGCCCAAGATCTGACAGACAAAAAAAACCCCAAACCTATGAGAAAGATTATTTTATCTTTTTTTCTAAAAGCAGTAGTCCACTCAAATACGCCCTTCTTGATCTGAATGCAAGCAAAACCACCCAAACAAAATTCCTTTTCAAAAGAAAAATGTAACAACAAAACTTAATTAGTACTACAGGCCTAACATTCAGTATTTGAGCACCAGCATTTCAGACAGTTGGTACCCCTGGACCATACCTTGAACCTCTCTCTTTTCCCTTCTTGTAGCCCTAATGCTCTGATGAAACATGTGCAATCACAGAACCAAACACAGTCACCATTTGATTTTATTCTACAGAAATTAATTATGCAGCTGTAAATACTACCCAGCTTCATCAGTCCAGATAACACACAGTTACATAAAAGGCAGCCAAGGGCGTTGAAGCCTTGGGGAATGCACTGCCTATGTTAGGGTCACTGAGACAGCTGACAGCAACATGCAGTGCAATGATGTGAGTAACAGTTTTGTAAGCTGACGAATAAATCCCATTTCCTAATATGTGACCATGTAAATTTTTCTCAGAGCTGAATGAAGAGACGGTTTGCTTTCCCTTCCCACTAAATTTTATTCTGCTGAGGCCCATGGCATACTCACGAGACACTCAACAGCTGTTTATTCTTTTAAGCTTTCCTTGTCACTTTGGGATGTGAATTTTTGCTGATAAAGTGTAATAGAAGCTGTTTCCTGCTATGCCACAACAAAACAGATGTTGTAAAAGTTGTGTAGCCCTTAATCTGGTCTTTGAGCAAAACCTGTTTCAGGCTAACTTTTCTTCTGTCACAAAAGCATACATTATATTTGTTTTCCTGCTGGTCAATTGAAGTAGGCATCAAATAAACATTTTAACTGAGTGTTTTTGGCAAAGAGTCCCAGAAAGCAGCAGTGTGAAAACAAAAATAAAAACCACATATCACAGAAAACAGAACAGGAGGGTGCTCAAGTAGTCCTTGAATTCACCTTACTACTTCCAGGTACAGTGCCTATGGCACTGCTGGCAGCTGTTTGTCAAGCCTGTCCTTGCAAAGCTGAAGTGATTCCATAGCAGCCCTAAGCAATCTATTCCAGTGACTAATTATCCTTTCAATTATAATGTTTCCCCTCCTATCTAACTTCTAATCTCCTTTGCTTTAATTTAAACTCATCAGTTCTTATCCTGTCCCCAGTGGACATGAAAAACCAGATTATTCTCTTCCTTCAAACAGCAGCCTTTTGCCTCACCTTCTCAGCCTTCTTTACTTAACCTCTAGACTAAACAAACCAAATTCTTTTTCACTTTCATAGCTTGTAGTTTCTTCTATCATCCTTATTGGTTGCCTCTGGTCTCTGTCCATCTGATGCACATCTTTCCTGCTGTGTAGCATCCAGGGTTAGATATGCAGCCTAGCTGACACATGAAACACCAAAGTTTCCTCTTGTATTTAACATGCAATAGTTGTGTAACTTATGTTTTTACAGCTGATGCTTATTATTGGTGTTCTCCCCCCCATGTTTTCATTTTGACACTAGTTCAAGATTAGAAGCCAGCTGAACCAGTTGGATTGATGTGCAGCTGAGTTAGAGCCTCAGTAAATATTCCCGCTCTCATTGCAGATGCAAGTAGCATATGGACCACACTGGAAAGCAGTGAAATCTATTCTCTACACACACACACTATTATTTGTATATATTTCAAATTTCTAACACATTTTGCCTTCCTCAGTTCCGGCACTGGAAATAGCCTTAATGCACTCTTACAAGCTGCAAAAATAACCATCATTTCTGTATTCAGAGGCCAAATCCTCAAAGGAGCTCAGCAGTTACTGCTTCCTAGTATGCAACTGCACATTTATGTCCAGTATAGGCATAAAATTTTGTAACTGTAGCTTCTTATAGGCAGATACCTTCTCACACTTTCATGAGTTATGTTTACTATGTTTACAAGCATACATTATTTTTCCTAGCTCACCCACTTTGGGATGATTCCTAAATAATTCCCCAAGATATTGCCTGTTTACTCAACAGCTGGTAAGCTGATACTTCCAAGCTTTTCTTATCAATGATTTTGCTTATCTGCTCTCCTGTGTTCTCAGTACTCTTGAGTTCCTGACTTCTATTTCCAACCACCTTATTTTCCTACATAGTACTTCAGAGCAGTCAAAGAGGCTAGACTCTCAAGGCCTGAAATTTCCTTATCTTTGTCCTACTTCTCCCTAAATTTCTGTCTAAAATTAAAGTTTTGGAGAGGTTATTACATACCTGGCTGCACATCCTTGCACCCTTCATGTCCTTTGCTTTGTCTTTCCCATTATTACAGTAAGGTTGCCAGAGTCAAATGTGTTATTTAGAACATATCCACAATAGATCTTTTGGGCTTCAAGAAACCATGCTAGTTCTGTATGGAAAACAAAGAAAGGACCCCACTGCAACCTTTTCTTTATAGAAAAGGAATAGCTGCCGCCAACTCAGAGTGACCATATATCCTTACCCAAGGAAAGGAACAGGAAGCATCACCATGAGTGCAACTTCCCATTTCGGGTCCACTACACCAGCCAGTCAGTGGTAGATGTCTACCTGACTCACTAAAATAGAAAATTATTTTCTTTTCTAATGGTATAGATGGTGACAGTTCATGCAACCACAGAGCCTTTCCTTTACTTTAGAGAGAGACAAACTCTGAAACTCTAAATGTTAGAGTAAGCAAACATCTGGATTTGAACATAGTGGGTAAAACTTGACTTCTCAGTTTTATCTTAGTAACTTCAGGAAAAATCCCTTCAAGTTAGCTTTTAGTGATCTACATGATCAGGGGACACTAACAGGCACATGGCATACTTGGTGCTTTTACCTGCTTGCATCACCATGAAGAAACACCTGTGCAGCGACGTGTGTTTGGTATATTCTGAGTCATGAACCAGACAGAAAAGAATTGCTCAGATCAATCTTGAAACAGAAATGGAAAGCAGACTAATCAATGAGGAGAAATTAATGAATTATAGTTTAGGACCTGAAATGACATCTTAATGTCTCATTGAAGAGATCAGAAAGGAGGTAAAAATACAGCTTATCCTAGAACTAGGAGAGTCAGTCAATGCAGACATCTTCAAAAGGCCCTCAAAAAAAACCCAGAATTGCATCTGTTTTGTTGTTGATGCTTCATCTATTTCCCTCTCTCTCTTTCTCCATATTCACCATTCTCTCACCAGTGAATGCCTTAACAGCATATATGCTGTAGGACATAAAACAAAGCTGCAAATCTTTCACTGGCATATTTTCCCCTGTATTTTCTCAAACCATGCCATGAATAAACTTCTTGCAATCATTTACTGTTAAAAGAATTCATTTGCCTTTGTAACCAAGAAAACAAAACAAGAATTATTCATCTGCTTTCACATTCCAGAAAAATGTTGCTGTACGATATCCATCTACATGAATCAGAGATGGAGATTCTTTGAAGGCTTACTATAAAAATCCACATCATACCACACTACAGCTAAGTGTAAGCCCTGTAAGATATTATTACCACTTTTGAAAAAATATTTCTATTGCAAGATGTCAGTTACCTAGTACAATGTTCCCACCAACACTTCTATTGAAACAGAAAATAAATACATGAATCTGAGGATAAAGCAAATGAGTCATTAACCTAATCCAGTGACATAAAATATAATATGAACTGAAATTGTAAGATTTGTAGTTCATAACTCAAAAGACATTTCCACAAAATACCATGCATCTCTATACATATATACTATATACCTCTATCTGCAGGACTGCAATCCCATTTCCTGCAAAGTCACCAGCACTTTTCATTGACTTTTGCTGGTACAGTAGTTTATTTAATGAAACAAGCTAAAAATTATGAAGGCAAGCTCCCAATCACCTGCTAAAGAAAATGAGAGAGAAGATCAGAGGCAAAATTGAGAAAATCACTGCATGTTAGAAGACAGATCATGATTCAGAAATGAAAACACATATAGGGGAGGGAGCCTAACTATTCTATGATTCTATGATTTTATGATCTCTTGGTTCTGCAGGTGACTGAGAAACAAACCCCTCCCCAAAAATAAACAAAAAAACCCCAAAACAAATACAACAAACAATAAATACGCACACACATCTATTACTTTGTTTTAAAACATATACTTCTTGTGCAAATAAAATAGCGATTGACTTTTGTAACTCAGACAACTTGGGCAATCTGAACTTTTAGTTCAAAGAGCTTTCTCACAAAGTGCACCTTTTTCCACCTCAGGAGCAGAGCCTGGGCCCAGAGATCAGTGCTGGCTCAAGAAGATTATGGCAGTTGGGCAAAGAGGTCCCATTTTGTTGAAAATGAATAGATAGTCTGTGACCTGTGAGCGCACTAGAGGAATCAAAGTGCTCATCTTCCCTCCTTTTCAACAAAAGGGTTCATAAAACACCCAGGGGCTGTATGGCAGGAGGTAACCAAAGCAGCCTAGTGAGCATCCAGCTGCAGGGAGTATTCCCTCAGCTGTGTGACAATATCTCTTTAGAAATGACAGATTTCCATGAAGTAATTATAGCTGAAATTTTTTAGTCTTGCTGGAACAGGCTACTACTGTAGTAATTCTCAAGTGATAATAAGCACTAACTCTACTTGTCACTGACATAAAACTCCTGGTCTCATTGGAGCAGACAAACTATGCAGATTAACACAATTGGATCAAACTTATCCTGTGGAAAGCAAGGCCTTTTAGAGATAACATGCAGTTCGCTTTCAGGGAACAGCATGGAGTTAGACACAGTGCACTAAAGCTGCTATTTTTTTTTTTTTTATTACAAGACAGTTGTGGACTGAGCATGAACCAGCTTTGACTTAGACAGGAAGAAAAAGAGGCATTCTCAGGATATTTACTATTTTGGTTTGTGCACATCATTTCTTTCCCAGGTTGTTATTTTAAATGATAATTGTATGTTTCAAGAAAGTTTAAAAGGAGGCCACTTAAAAGGAAGTATTTTTTTCCTCTCTGAAATGAATCATGTTTCACTCTTTTACATACAAAAACTGTTTAAAAATTATATATAGGGTGAAAAATAAGATCAAGAATATCAAATCACTTTGGTCAGACTTCTCAAGGGTAGATTTGCTGAGAAATAGGAAATCTAAAAGAACTGAAGGACTGGAACTTCAATGCAACAGATCCCATGCACAGGTTAGTAAAGGAATTTAGCTGGTACAGTAATCAAGACTGTCTTCAGGCTTCTGCACTTCTAAGATATCCTACACTTGTTAGAAGCACTTCTACAAAGCAAAGCTTAGTACTTTTGCTAGTGAACATGTTACCGCTGGTGCCAACAAGAGGAATTCCTGCCAGCTTTTCTAGCTCTCAAGGTAAACCATACCAGTCTGTTGAAGACAGTATACATATAAAAGAAGACTTTCAGCCATCTCATCAGTTACCCAGGCAGTATTTGATTATAGGTTAATGCTCAACAACTCACTAGGTAAAACCTCTTTTTTGTCCATATTCTCTGTATTACCACTGACATAGCAATCATTGCAGGCACAATTTTAGATATTTCACATGAAGGAAGAATACCATAGTGCTTTCATGTTGCACAAGGACCCTATTTCTTTAGGTGTCTCAAAAAGAAATTGGAATTGAAGATTTCTTTCATGAGGCTACAAAGATCTGTCTTCCAGCTCTGACCAGGTGGTTCTGGGAGGATTTAAGGTCATCCTGACCTACTTTCCAATTTTCAGTTTTACTTAACAATCCACATTTATTCCTACATTATAGCTCACTTGAAATTCATTGGGATTACCATCAGCCATTAACTTGGGCAAGCAGAAGAGGCTGATTAAGAATTATTTCAGGTTTTAAGTACTGAAGAAAACATGAGTTGTTAAATTCTGAGATCTCCACACCTACACCAAGTGCTGTCATCCCAACAGAGGTTTTGAACAGTGGGGAAGAGGAACAAAAGCTCTCCTAGGCACAGCCAATTCCAAGTTTGTGTCCCAAGAAATTACATGTTTCTGAAAACTGTGATTCTGCTGTGCTTTTCTATCTTCTTGCTCACTTTACATTACAGTTGAAATTTTAGCTCAGGTTAAACAATAAAACAAAACCCACCATTATTCCCAATATTGTGGACAACTTCAGTCATTGTAGACATGATACTCTAATACAAGCAACAGCAGCCAGGCAAAGCACAAGCAGGCAGGTGCTGAACAAGTTTTCTACCATAGGCAGCTTTGCCAGCATATATCTGGCCTGCAGTATACCTGCTATTTCTGTCCTGGATGTCTCTAGGGGAACGACTGCCAAATGAAAAGTACTGTACCAATTTGTGGGATGGTTTTGTGATGTGCATAAGAGTTCTTGGATAGGTTTAAATTCATACTGACTTGTGCTTTAAGTGCAAATTTAAATTCTAGTATGTCTAAAGGGGAAAGACTTGCACATTGCTATGCAGGTCTGCCAGCTGGCCTCCACCATTACTTTATTCTTTTGCTTTTAAAACTAAAACATGAAGCTTAAAACAGTTGTTTTAATATTTAGCATTATAGAAGGTCATGTTCATACAAAGGCCTGTAGAGAGAAAAGCTTTTGAACAACAGGGTGAGTCACTAAAAGTCAGTATATATAGGACACATCAGTTGTATTACTTTTTTATCTCACCTCAAATAACAATAAACTGGGAATTATCAGGCTGGCCTGACTGATAAAAAACAACTGATGTTGAAAATTAAGTTAAACATTAGATATTAGGCTGAGTATTCTTTGAAACAAAAGGAATGAACAAGTAGACCACAAGTAGTGGTCTCTTCTAGCTTAAAAAAAGCTAAGGTGATTTTAAGATGGAAAATTCAGTTCTGTATGCCAAACACCTGATGCTTTTAACTGTACAGTTTCAGGGTCTTATTATAGATAACTAGTTGAGCCTCTAAATACTAGGTAACACGTAGCTTGCAGTTACTATATTGGATACTTAACTCCTAAAACTACTCTTCCAATTTTTTCCTTCTTCCATGGTCTTCCATATACTGCTTAAAGCTGTTAATTCCATTTTCTTTGGCAGTGTTAGACCTCAGTTACTATATTTATTCTAATGCAGCTTTGTGATCACTGAAACTAGACGGAAAATTCCATCAATGCCCATGTGAACACATATGACACTGAGCACCATGTTACTATAATGCCCCAGACAATGATCCAGCAGAAATCTAGAAATATTAGCCCTGGTTTCTCCATAAAGCTAGTTTAACAGCCACCTGTGAAACAAATAACAGACACACAGCAGGATAAAATCAAAGCCAGCTGAACTCTCACTCAATCTTTCAAGATGAGTAAATCACACAAGAATCATTATCCTGTCTGAATATTGTATACAATGCTAAAAGGCTTTAAAATCAGAAGCACTTGTTTAAAAGTGCATTTAAGTATTTACTGTGTATGTTGTGACCTCTTAACTTGGTGCTTGGCTTGCAGCTCCTATAACAGATACAGCACTCTTCTACTCTTGGCACATCTGCCAGAGCCCAGGTTCCCCACTTTTATTGAAAAGAAGTTAGAACAAAAACACTCTACTTGGACCATGTTCAGAGTCATTCAGTTGGCCTATGGCTCCCATAAACTTCAATTAACTAGGAGAAACAAGCAGCAATTAACTATTTCCCACTACAAGATTTTTTTATTTGTTAATTTGTTTTGGAATTGTCTCATTTTCTCTCTCAACAAACTAGGAGCAGGTTAAATTTTTTTCAAAAGTTCCACTTATGTGAAATGCACTTTACTACTGCCAAATTAACATGTCCTATAACGAGAGCTCATCATGTTAACAGAAATTGCTATATACTTGCTTAGTGAGGAAAACCTGCTGTTAATGTTGTTCAAATAATCAGAAATTCCATATTTTTAGAGCCAGCTGCCAAATTTCTTCTTTCCTTAAAATAAACAATGTCTATGCTATGCTTGTATATTATACTTCTAGATACTGCCAAAGTTCATGTCACAAAGACCTTGTGATTTAAAAGCATGGTGGGAGACACAGCTCAGTATCAAATCCAGTGGAGCAGGAAAACAGGCTTGAACATGATAATGTAACGAACAGCTGGTTAGGAAAGGTTTGAAGGAGGATTAGGAAACACACACTGTTGCTAGAGCAAAAGCCTCTGTTGCCTTCAGCTTAATTCCTTCTAAATATGCCAGCATAACTTGAGCCATGCCATTTTTCTCACAGCCGTCCAGAAGGCAGTCTTCATAGTATCTACATAAGACTTCTTCCCTATATACAGAGGAGAAGCATTACAATTTTACTGAACTGAACATAATCCACATTTATCCAAAAACTTGATAAATGTAATTGATCACTTGAAAATGTGAAAAACATGAATTTAGGGAAGATTTATTTTCCCTCCTGATCCATTGGTAATAGCTCCAAGCAAAAAACCTCCTCACTCAAACACAAATATGCAGCTGCCTTCTAATAAAACAATCCTGTAACCACAGTTGCACAGACTGACACAGAGTGGTTGGTGATAGGTAATGGGAATATTAGTGAACAAGAAGGTAAGTTATTTCTGCACTTGCTAAACATATCCAAAACACAGCTATTTTGTCACTGCAGAGTTTTAGCATGTTACACATGGTACAAAGAAAGAAGGCTATGATTTTAACTATTTTTTCCACGTAAGCACAGAACATCATAGTTATTTGCAAGGCCATTTAATTTGCAGGATATTGAAACACCTTCAAGAATTGAAATGCTAAACATAACCGATTTACTTTTGGAAAATGCTGTTGATACTTCAGCACCACAGCACACTTCACAGCTAATCGGTTTATACATGAAACAAGTTGACTGTTCAGATCATAAGCAGTCAACACTACCATACCTATTCCTGAAAGATAATTATAGAGAAGAGCAAAGACTTGCATTCTGTTTCAGGCACTAGTGCTGTGTCTGGCTCAGTTTTATGATCCTGCTTGAACTACCACATGGCTCACCAATCACAGCCTGTCATGTGAGTGTTAAAAAGCATGTGTCTCACGATGCCTTGCTCCACAGTACAGCCAAGAGTGGCATCAGGCATATGTAACCACTTCGACAACCCCAAGCCTAGGCTTTACTACAATTACCATTTTTGCTGAAGCTATTCACGCACAAAAAGCAGGTCTGCAATGCTGATGTAGCCTGCTTCATATCAGAACTGTTTCTTCTTCTTAGCATGAGCCCATGCTTCAGGTATTTTCATCAGGCAACACATCAGCTGCCTCCCAAGCAAAGCCACATGTGCAGCAACTGGCAGCATTCCTGTTGGACTGTCCCCAGCTGAAGCTGAGCAGTTCTGCAAGTACTTTCTGGTGAACTGCAGAAAAATCCCCCAAAGAAGAGAAAAAGCCACGAGAAGACAATCAGTATGCAAACAGATAACCCTGTTTCACTGCCAACCAAATGAATTGTCAGCCTAAGTATCCCTTCTTTCTTCTCCCCAGCACTTCTAAACAGGAAGAAAAAAAAAAAGTCATGAACAAGAGTTAAGGACTGTTCTGAACTAAAACTCCTCACTGGTGTTTAAGAGCAGAAACTTAAGTTACCAACTAAATACATGAAAAGTAATGATATACAGAGAAACACAAGTCTTAGTGAAAGTATGACACAAATAAGAAATACTTTGATTTAGTTTGGTAATTTTCTATTTCACTAATAGTTAGCGAGTCAAAAGAGCCAACAAATCAAGGCAGAGAATGACCTAAAGCCCGTAGACAACCAGAGCTACAAAATACCCAAATCCTTTCAGAGGCCAGAGCTGTTTTTAACATCCCTTTTAAAACACATATCTGCCTCCAGTGCTCAGGTATCAAACACCTCTTCTCCATTCTCTTTTTCTAACCTGTCACACTCTGTCACACCTGTGACACACTCACTCTCCCATAAGCACAGATCCCCTACTTCAAAGCAAAGCATAAATTTGATTTATTGAATACAGAACACAACAATGGCATTTCAGATGTCAAATATCCTCATGCTAAGAGATGTATACCCTTGACAAACTAATTGTTTTTCTGTGGCACTGTGACCTAGACAAAGTCAGAACCTGCTCTGAAGTTCTGATTGGGGGCTGACAGCAGGAAGAGTGATGGATAGCAAAGGCAGCCACTTGCTCTGGCTGAGCAGGCTCCACCGAACTGCCCATCCATCACTTTGACAGCTAAAGAAATTCTGTACAAATTTATCTACAGGGCACTAGGCAGGCAGAAGGCAGAGCATATATCCCACCAGCTGAAAGAGTAGATAATCAGAGAGGAACATTAGGCCATTTAGTTTCCAGAAGTAAACTGGTAAACCCATTTGGCTAAGCAAGTGAGAATGCACCACAAAGAAACACGAGAATTACAACACTGAAAATTATAATGATGCAATAAATATAATAAAGTTGCTGGAAAGAGATTTTCCCCTCCTTCCCTGCTTTTATTTAAAGAAAAAGAGCACAAGAATAAGACAAAAAAATAATTCAGAGGATCCTGGGCACTGTGTGTGCTGTAAATAGGAAAAAGATGAAAGGCCATAACATAATTGAGTCCCTGAATACCAACAGTGGGAGCTTTAAATCAGGACTTGACTGACACAGATATTTAACTGTCTCTGTCAGTTTTTCAGGCAATAAATAAAGCAATGCTGTACATTATTTTCCTGAGGGTGATGACAATATCCTCTCCTCTGAACACTCCTTCCCAAGCTGACAGAGCATGTGCTTGTATCGTATCTGTCACACTGCACTCTAGTTAATGCAATTCAACAGAATAAACTTTCCCTCATCTAATAATAATGCATATTAATGTTCAGTATGGATCAAACAAAGCTGACACTTCTACTTTGTATGGAGAGGAAACCGATTTGGCTGTGGCAGGTGAAAGGATGCATTTTGAAATTAAGCAGAGGTGGGCAGAAGAAATGTAGGCCCCTCAAAGACATCCTTTTTATTGCTTCTGTGTGCCTCTTCCTATTTGAAAGGCAGTAGACTGCATCCTAACTGTACCACAGTATGCTACTGGGTATTTATCTTGAGGATCTCCTGCATGTGATACAGTGATTGTCTATAGATTTGAAGAATAGAGAACTAAATGCTCATATTAAGTAAGCAACTGCCTGTCAGACTTCTAAGTATTTTCTTGCAATAAGGGAGAAAACCATAATTGCCCCAAATCCTTTGCTTTGCAAATGAACACCCTGTTTTAATCAACTGACACTCTATTTAGTAAATTGGTACCCTAAATATCTTTTGCTTTGTTTTAATAAACTGCTGTACATTCCAATTCCACACTCATATGTGCTGCTAAGTAAATGTTGTAAGGATGTTCTTAGGAACATCTGATCATTTTACCACTATACAGGCACTGAGTCTCAAGTTAACCGCTTTTGAAATAAGCATTACATTGCTCCTAAACATTTGCTTTTAGTTCAATGACACATACGTTGAAAAACAAACCAACCAACCAACCAACGTTGCGTATGTGCACTCTGCTGTTCTGCATTTCCATGTTGCACAAGTCTCAAACCTTTAAACATGTTTTTTTGATGATGCAAGAGCACAGATCCTGATAAATCATCTCAAAGCCACCATCCACTAAATAGCTAAATTCCCACTGGCTGTGGAAGCATTGTTAGCAGGAGTGACCAACCCAACATTATATTAGCCACAATGATGAAATGCACATCTAAAACCAAGAGGCCAGTTTT
>JBAFWW010028443.1:0-11989 GCA_036873685.1 Agapornis canus
GTAACTAAAAACATTGCTGCTATCAGTTTTGTTCCCAAGTTGAGTCAAAACACAGCCGCACCAGCTACTAAGAAGGTGAAAAATTGACTGCTATTGCTGAACCCAGGACTGGAATCTAACTCACGTTTTCTTAGAACACAAATAAATACATTGTAAAAGGCAACTGCTTACAAAGAAATGAAGACAAGAAGAGTAGAAGAAATGAGGTTTTGTTGTAACTTCTAGTTACTCAGGAAGGTAAGTTAGTGTACTCTGTGTTGTAGCCTCTGTTTCACAATCTATCTTTTATTTTTATGGAATTTTACTGCTTTTCCATTATTCACACTACTAAATGTACAGTTCTTGAAAAGATTCCCTTCTCTCAATAGAAGTCCCAATATTGACTGGTAGAATTCTTGCCTTCAGGACCTGTTTTAGACCACATGACCCACAGGACATGAAAGCAAGCTTCACCAAGAGAAATCATCCTACACACTTGGCCTTCTGAGACTTGAAATCCTTACAGTATTAGATTTCTCTCATTGGCAACCTGTAAAAGAATTAAGTGCAGCAGTATCTGCAGAGGAACACAGACTAGGATAAAGGCAGCAAAACATTTACAGGAGTAGCAGTTAAAAGTCATGAAACATGGATATTTTGTAATTACTTAATTTCTAAAAAAGTGAGAGGAGTTTGAAATACACTTCAGAGCAAGTTTATTTATGACATTATTGCCTTATGTAAGGTTACATCTAACCCTATATATTTACTATTTTAAAGAAGAGCTCTCCTATAAGAGAGATTCAATCTGTATTTTATTTATTGCTTAGTTAACAGTTTGAAAGAAAATTCCAATTTCATCCTCATTCCAGGCAGATCCTTTGGCTAGTGATAAAGAGGTTGGAAGCCACTTTCTTCTCTCTTTTTGTGTGCAACTGTTCACATACTGAACATATGGATTAATGAGAGTTACAGAACACTATCTATCTAGTGTGTGAATGCGTGAATTCTTTTGGGTGTGGATTCTGACCCTCTCCATGCTGTCTGCAGCTAAAGCAGTTTTAAGGGTAGATTCAACAGTAGAAATGTAGGTGCCCTGGAGATTTTGTTTCTAAAAGTAGACATACTACAATGTCACCAATATGAGAAACAATTCAGATTTCAGAATTGATGAGCAGAGTGGAGTTTATAGCCAAGAAGCAGTATATGCTTGGAAGAATGCTACTGCATTAGGCTGATGTTACTTTTTCTCTTATTATACAGTCCTAAATATATATGCACTGGTTCATGAATAGCTCTGGTGCTATAGTACAGTATATGTGTGTGTTAAGAGTAATAAAAAATCTAGTGGTCATGATGAACTAAATAATAGAAATCTTCAATGTAGGTTTCTTTAGAAATCAAATATTAAAAATGGTGTGCCTTTTCACCTTCATAAAAGGAGTTGTATTTTCCTGGCCCAAGTTATGAGGTCTTGCTTTTAATAAGGACTTTTAAGTGTTAAGAAAGGTAAACAATGTAGTAGAGATGACTTTTGAACTGTAGACTACCAGTGTAGCAAACCCTGTGCTTCTGCTAATAAGCTGAAGGATTTCAAAATAAATCCTCAGCTGTTTTATAGAAGAGAGATCTCACTTCTCAACAGTTTCCTTCCATGATGTTTATTTCCAATGTGAAGGCATTCTGATTTTGATAGTTTGCTGAAATTTTCACTAAGGTTTATATTGTTGTGTGGAAAACTAACATGAAATATTCGTATCTTTCATAAGGAAACGCTTGGTGTGATAGAACATCTTGTCAATATGTTTCAGAAAAACAGCTAAATTGCACTAAAATGTACTTTATATTACTGTGTTACTTCATTGCTAAGAATTTTTTTGAGGGGTGGAATCCTTGCTTTCAAGCAAAACTGTTTATTCTTATGGTTAAAGTGTGAGAAACACAGAATGCAGTGTGGAAATGGTTAGTATAGGTTTCCAGTAACTTTCACCTGTAAAGGCAAAATGGTAAAATCTGCTTCAGAATGTGTGTAAGATGCTGTCACTTCATGCAAGAAACAGAAACCTAAAAACCTATGGGTTATTTCAAGCATATTCTAATTACAATTTCTGTCATTTTTAATGCCAAACAGTAGGAGGAGTGCATAATAAATTGAGAAACATGAAGCTAAGAACTTAGTGAAGCTGAGAGATATTTATAAATGCTTGGTTTTTCCTATGTTTAGTAAGACCAAGTGGTATGACCAGTAGTCAGGGAGTAATGAAATTTCCTAATGAATGCAAGTACAGATTTTCATCCAGAGCAAGCTCTCCGTGGTGCAACCATTTGTATGCAATTATTCTGTCTATTTTTCTCAAGAAAAGAATGCAGCTGGTGTACACTGCTGATAAATTTGGACAAGATATGTAACACAGAATTCTACTTTAGAAGCCTCCTGAACCACTGAAAACTGACAGGTGAGACATCTTTCACTGAATGTTAATACTGTTACTTGGGAAAAAAGAATCTGGTATGTGAGCAGCACATCTGTAGCATTTTAGTATTGTTTGTCTCTGAGAAAACATGGGGACATAGTTAGGAATGAATGCTGAAATGGCAGAACCATTGAAGATAAGTCACTGAAAGTACTTTAGATAGATAGTAATATTTCTAGAACAGTTTGAGCATGTTGCATCAACGTTGTTATACATGATCCACAACCACAGTGCTATTGTCATAGAATTTCCCTTTCATTACTGTACTAGAAGGAGTAGGTGTTATACCCATAAAACAGAAGAACATTAAGAGTATTCATTGGTAAAACACTTTTTTTCCAGGGGTGGTTGGGTGCAAGAAGTAATGGGCTGTAATGAATTTCACAAACAGAAAATAATGTTGGGGGGAAAAATGGTATTTACATGGACATGAATGATTATACAGATGAGGGAATACCAGTATGATAACAGGTGGAAATTATATAATTTTCCCATAGTGTTCTACCACTTCAATTTTACATGTGTTCAAAGATTATTTCTTCTATATTCCCTTGCTCCTCTTAATTTGAAACATGAATTGTAACTGTGAGAGGCAGCAGAAAGTTACTAAACATATGGGTTTTTTAAATGTAGCTTGGCTCTGATTGCTGCATACGACAGATAAAGCACAAGCAGAAACTCAAGATTTCTAAACTCTTTTTCCCATTTGAATGTAGAACTTTTTTCCTCTAGTACAGTTAGTTGACACAGTTTGAGATGAACTGTGTGTTTTATTTTACAATGTGGAATTCCTGTGGGAAGCTCATTGCTGGTAACGTGCCAACTGTTAACACCAAGAAGATCTCAGCAGAATTATGAACAGAAGATACAGACATTAAACAAAAAGGGTTTCCTAGGTCATCAGATCCAATACTATGCTTTCACAGGCAAGCACATCTGATCATCATTTACATAATTGAATTGAATATCATCTAAAGAACTGTATTATCTTTTTTCCTGTCCCTTGTTATGTTTGCAGAGTTTTGGCTGAAACAATTTCACAATTGCTAGAAGTGTTTTTCAACCGTGTTCAGCCATGGACAACATGCACTTTCGACAAGGTTTCTGAGTGAATACATACTAGCACTCCTTTTCTTTCTTATGTGATTTATAATCTTGATTTACTTACAGCCACCTTCAGTAAACTCTGATTTTTCTCTCAGTATTATTTTGGCAACTCAAGAAGGACAACTTCATCTCATTTTCTCTCTTGCAACTCAATGTAAAAAACATAAATTTTACTTTTTTTACTGTGGCACTGTTATTATTTTTTTACTGAACTGGCATCTTTGGAAGTAAAAGTACTCCATGACAAGGTAATTGTCTTTAAGCTTGTATGGCTCTAGAAGTGGTATACTGTAACTTCATATTAAAAGAAAAAAATTACATTATGTATAAAGCTCACATTATAACTGGTGATGTGCAATATGTTGCCAGCAAATTGTGGCTAGCTTTGGCAAGGCCCATATAGTCAGGCAAGCTATTGAGATAAACTTAACCTAGACTCAGATTGTTGCTTCTTGTTCATTTCTAAGTGGAGAAAACCTGGTTTTATTTTTCTCTGAAATACTGTAAAAGAGCTGTTGTCATTGCCAGTGCCATCAAGGGTATGTCATCATTCAGTTTGTGAGTTTTTCAGCCATGAATGAAGCCCTTTTCAGTTATTGACATCTGCAGACTGAATCATTTGGTCTGTGAGCCTATAACATCACTAGTAGTTTCATTACACAGATTTATAAAAGCTTACTGGGAAAAATACTAAGACAGACAGGAATGGAGCAATGAGATTTTTGTCACATCACATTTTTTTCCCTCTCTAATCATCTGGATTTCTAAGTCTTGTCTTGAAACAGACTTCTTAAAGTAAGTTACAGAAATTGGTTGCTTCATAGTTTTATTTAAATACAGTTTGTATTATGGAATTTTTGGAAAATTTTCAAGATGGTGATCTGCTTCAGGAAGTATGTGCCAAAATAATTCTGCTGCCACTTCGAGATTGTCTTGGTCTTTGTCCTGAAGAAATAAACTTGAGCTTTCTAAGTTTCTACTCCCTTTCAAGGGTGAGATATGTGAATGGAACGGGTTGGAATAACAGGCCAGGCCACACTTCTAATACATGTGTGAAATTCTTTCTGTAATCAGACATAATCTTAAGGGTGCAAGACTCTTTCATACCTCCTGTGGCCAGAGGATAACAGAAACCTTTGATTCATTTAATAATAATGCTGAACAGAGTTAGGTGGTGAGTTCTGGAGATTTTAGTGCCCTTTCCTAATCTCCAGGATCCATCAGCCAGTTTTCTGAAAGGCTGGTTTCTTGGCTACATTTCACCAACTTGCTGCCTACTTTCTCATTCGTCTGAACTGATGCTGGGCCATGTTCATATGCTGAATTGTACTAATTGCCACTGACTGATTGCAATGATTTACCCAGAAATCCACTATAATGTCTTTAAATTCCAGAAGAGAAATACTTTAAAACGTCAAAATAGAAAACAGGCAGGAGAATTCTACCCTTACAGGTTGTTCAAAGGATATATGAGGACATTATATTGGAATCTGGGAATCAACACGTACAATTTATTGAAGAAAGGTTTACTTTTAAAACCTTCATGACTACAATGGTATGGGGAGAAATGACTGGCATATTTGGAAGAATTTTATCCATGTTTAGATGAAGAATGGATCAAAAATTCAGGTAGATAAAATACAGAAGGAAAGAAGTTTGAGGAGCAAACTAACAGAAATAATCAAACCAATGTATTTTTCACTGTGAATACATCAGGAAGCTTACCAGAGACTTGCACTTAATGAGCAAGAAGCACTCAGAAGATAAGAGCATTGTGAAGATAAGAGCATTGCAAAGACAAGAGCATTTCACATTGATGTAGAGTGTGCAGGAAACTGTGAAGATTCCTGCTTTGAGAGAATCTGTATCAGAGAGGCTGTGAGAAAAAGGAAGGGGAGGAAGTGTTTCAAGTGCTCAAGCAGATACTTCCCTGAAGCCCATGGAGGAGACCACAGTGGAGTAAATACCTACACTGCATGCCAGAGCAGTTGGATGTTACCTGAAGGATCTTTAGTACTTGGAGATAGCCCATGGAGCATCAGATTCTTCTGACACTTCCTGTTAGGCTCTGAAGGAAGCCATTCCTGGTTAGTCCTGAAAGACTGCAGCTGGTGGGTATGACACATGCTGGAGCAGGGGAAAAGTATGAGGAGGAAAAAGCAGCAGAGTAGACAGGTTACAGACTAACCGCAACCCTCATTCTCTATCCCTTCCGTGCCTTGAAAGGAATGGGAGCTGGGAATGATGTTTTACCTTTTGTCTTTGTTTCACACCATCTATCTCTATTTTTAATAGGCACTATATTAAACTGATTTATCCTTGAGATTGTTTTAAATGTTGATAACTGGTAAATGATGTCACTGACTTTGTCTTGACCCATGAGCTTTTTCCTCTTTTATTTTTTTTTCTGCCATCCTGTTGAGGAGGGAAAGTGAGAGTTTCTGCTAAAGGAGTAGTCTTCAAGGAAGAGACAAATCCCACCTCCCTAAACAGCTACATGCAACTGGAAACACAGCTGGTATGTATAGTTCTCTTCAGCTAGAAAACTTTGACTCCCAGCAGATTTACAGCACCATGCAAATCAGTACCTTTATCTGAAATTACAATTGTCTTCATTTACTATAAAGCAGAAACTAGCTATGATATGACACAAGTGACATGGACAGTGAAGTTGCTACCAAAGCAATTTTTAGGTTTCTATAGGGTTTCAGTGCAGTGAGAAGTGCTGGTTTTTAGATTAATGGTGTTTGTAATCAGCTGTCATTTTTTTTCTCTGGATGGTAATCAACCATTCTGAAGTTGCATTTATTTTTGGACTAATGCACCTTTTGCAAATGACTTATATCATACCAAGAGAGCTGTACAGGAAATGAGGTGTTAGAAACTGAGGAAGCTGAGCAAGTTCTTTTTGTAGCGATAGCACCCATACTGTGAGACTACCTTTCTTCAGTTAACAGAGATTTACCATAGTTCTGAGACACAATGGAATGATGCAGTTAATTGGTTAGCTGTTTGCTAGGTTGAAGGTACCAAAATGATAAGTCCTTTTACATTGCTCAGGATAACGTTGAAAGTTTCCTGGGCAATTGTATAATTCAAACATCTGGGTAAGGGGCAATTGTTTCTGAATAGTATTGGCTTAAAAGAAAAAAAGTGTAGTAATCTAATGAAACAGTAAAAAACAAAAGTTTATGCATACCACCTAGTGTAAGCTCTCATGCAGCACCATCATTCAGGTATCCCCAAAATGATGAATGTAGTTCTGACCTACAGAGCTACATTTGTCCTCTACATCTACATCTGTTTTCATTAAAAATGTACTATTATTTTTTATGAAAACAGATGCTGGTTTTGAGTGTGTTTTCCTCATTGAAAGCAGATTCTAAGCAGCTCAAACCCTAAAGCTAATATTTTTAAAGTGTTTTTTAAAGTGTTTTTTAAAAAAAAACAAACCCCAAACCCAACCACATTAACAGTGCACATTTAATTATAAAAATTCACCATTGGCAGTTTAGTCTCCTAAAATGTAAATAGAAAATGATTCATATCATGAAGTTCTTCACTGCTCTAGACAGAGTAAGAAGATTAATATTTATGCATTTATAGATTAATATTATGATGGCTTTAATCTTGTTATAACATGATTGATACCATCTTTACCACTTGAGTTAGAAAAGCACCCACAGCAGATATGTTACATGGTGTTCTCAGTCATACACTTGAAAGTATAATTGTTAGAAAATTTCTACTGTGTCACTGCACCAGACTGCTATGCCTTAGCATATGTTGGCACTCTAAACAATTATTTTGTATTTTCATGAATAGCACTAAAAAACCTTTTATTTTTGTTGTTGAAAAAATATTTGTGTAGGATTAAAATTTAGGACTATTTTTTTTTCTATCCTTATGGATCATGGGTAGAAAACGCAGCTACACCAGCTACATTGAGAATTCCTCGTTGTGTTCTTAAAAGTTAAGGTTTCGACTCTACAAACTTGCTATTATTTCAGTAAGTTTGAAATAGTTATTGAATATTATTTCATAGCCATGTCATGTACTATATTGTAGGTTAGGTTAGCAGCTGATGGTGGTAAATGATCAATGGGACTCAAAGCCTACGTTTGGGGCAAGAAATAGAAGATAATGACTTCCATCTGAAGGTGCAGGATTTTAAGTTTAAAGAGAATACTGTTGTAACAGTTTGGTACTTATAAGTATTTCTAAAAGAATGGTTTTCACAAGTCCAGCACATCCTTTGTTTATGCACCCACAATTAGTGGAGTAATAGATGACAATTTTCATAGAAAAAGACTTTTTGGAATTGTTTTGAATTCCCAGGCTTTAATATTCCTGCAGTGAGGTACTGAACTTCCATTGCAGTTCTGTGAGCATCTAGACCCCCTTGAAATTTTGGTTAAAAGACATATGCCTGGGGAGATGTCAGAAAAAATGTCAATAGACTGAATTGAATATAAGAAAATGTGTCAGAGCTGGTTGTAGGTCTGTGAGTCACCAGTGAGTTGAAGCAGTTGTGATCATGGAATAAATTAGCTGATTGAAAGCCTGTAAAGGGAGAGGCAGAGAATACAACTGGTATTGTAAAGCTACGCCATGCAGAGACAACCAAGTTGTTCCTGAACCAAACAGAGGATGAAAAGCAGGGGATACTAGCATAGGCTAGTAATGTTGTGCCAGTGTAGTTGGAGTACTTCTCTTATCAAACTAGGTAGTGGGGATACCCCTGCATTCCCCTGTTTTGTCAGGTACTGTTCTGAATGATGCAGCACAGGCTGTTGTCTCAGTAGCTCTGTGCCTTCATGAAAAGCACAGGTATTTTGATACTCAACTCAGTTTTTCTCTTCTTTTAGCACAAGGAGCCTAGGCAGTTGGGTCCTCAGGGAAAAAGGTATTTTGATTCATTCAGCTCTGACTTTCTGTCTGTTTAGAGGGCATGTATATAACATATAGATGAACAGATAACTATAAACACTCAAAATTGTGAAAGGGCAATTAATAGATTGTGTTTGTAAGCTACACCTTATGCTACATCTTTGGGCCAAAGCCATAAATATAACAGAAGTTACACTTAGCAGATGAGGGATCTCAACAACAGCCTTGTTAAACAGTAAAGCTACTACCTGAGTGTTAGGAAACCACATTTAATTATTTTGTTTGTAAGCTACATCTTAAAATAAGATGAAGTAAACTCATTCCATTGACACAAATAATATCATGAGGAAATTGAGCAACCTTAGCAATATTAGACAACATAAATTCTTTCAGGCTTTAGTATAAATAGTAAGATGAGGGTTATCAGCTGTGCATACTTCTGTCTTTCTCTAAGTGGCTGTATGCATTACCACAAGAGCTGTGCCATATTTTTCTGGCAGTTATAACTTACAGTACATCTCCTTATAGAACAGTGCAATGTTACATGTGTTCCTCTAATCCCAGCTAAACCAGGGAATTGGAAGAGTTACACAATATTGTCATCTGATGTTAAGAAGTGATTGTATTGGAGGCTTAGAACTTGTTTTTTTCTGTTTTACTACTAGCCAGTCTTAATGGTACATCTGACATTGGGTTAGATTTTGAACTTTGTTTAATTAAGTTTCAGTAAAATGAACATGCAGAAATCATTGCCTTCCTCAAACATTGCTTAATAATCCTAAAAAAGAGTCACAGGTTACTGAGCAGTGCTGTGTGGACTAATATTGGCTAATAAAGCCTTTCATAAAGGGTAGATGTATACTCCCACATGGCACCAATATAATAACTACTATTTATATGTAAATATTGTAGTCTAAGTGTATTTTTAAAATGGTTTTTTATATTTTTCAATTTGTTAAAAAAGACAATTCTTTTTTGCTGGTATAAGAGTATCACACATACCTTATGGGGGGGCAGAAGTATACTGTAGAGCTTCAGAGACCATCTCCTTAAATTTCAGCAAAGATAAAAGTGTCTGTCTTCATCAAAGATCAAGAAAAGTCAAAGGACAAAACCACACAAACTGGCATTTGAAGCTGTTATCAGAGAAAGGCTCCTTTACAATACAGTTAGCAGAGCACTAAGAAAATGATTTTCATAGTGAAAATTAATCACGTACCAGGGCAAACTGCATCGGCATAGGAATCTTTAGCCAAAAGTACTCTTCCAGCACTTTCCAGGTCTCATTTTTCAGAGAATCTCTGGAATTTAAAATAAACTGAGAGCTTAAACCCTGATTTTGCTTATCTCTTTCTGTCAGTGGTTAATGGTAGGAGTATAATTTAATCTATATTCTTTATTATCTGCCAAGATTAAGGGAACACTGTTTCAGTTCAGTTCAGTGGAAAATTAAGGAAATTATTGCTGACTTTTAAATTGCATGTATTGAATCAGGCCCATGAACAAGCAGCACATAGAAAGCCAAGCTAAGGTAAGCTTGGAGCACTCAGGCAAAAAACTGTGATTGCCCCCTTTGGCACTGTTCTTTCTGTGTATCAGACATTGGGAAAAGCAAATAGTTTTTGAGCCACTATGAGGCACAGTAGTGTAGAATTCAGAGCTAACTGTGAATGCAAGGAACTTTTACATCTTAAAGAAACCTGTGCATGATAAAAAATTGTGCATTGTCACTCATGTAGATATGCCCTTGTCCCCTTTAAATGAAAACTAAAGTACATATAATGATTCTCTGAATGTGCAGTTCCCTGTGGGAATATAAGTAACACAATAACCTTTCTGAAGGCACCAGAAAGGCAATCCCTGTAACTTATTTCTAGCATGGAATGATAAGCTTTAAACTACAAAGAAATAGCATTCTCTCATTAACATTTATTGTGAGGAGGTGCACTCCCTTGCAGAGATGGGATAATTTAAATGATTCAGTTGAACAGAAACAGAGCTCAATAGGTTCTACATATTCTGTTAGAGATTCTATCAGGCTTATTAATGGAGTTCAGTTTTCAGGAGTTGCCTGAATTACAGTACCACTTGTTTGCATCTCTTCACTCTTGTTTATAATAGCAAGAAATTTTTAACAGTCTCAGGGAATGTAGTTGTTCATATTATAGACTCTATATAAAAATGAGATGTGTTCAAAATCTTACCTGCTCACAAAGGTAAGACAGCAAAGAATTGTTTAAGTTAGTCAAGCCAATTGTGCATGCTGAGTAAAAAGCTGTATGTTAACTTATCCCCTTCTTCAAAAATGGCTGTGAGAAATCCATCCCCTAAATCTTCTAATGAAAATATTCCTTTTAGTGTTCAATACATAAAGTTAATAATGTGTAATTCATATGGTGACTTTCTGCCTCATTTGTGTTACTCTGATGTGGAAAACATAGCAGGGAACAGTTATCACAGTATTGAATTTCTGATGTTCTCGGTCACGATAAGTTTTAGTACATAATTGGTGGTCTCAGTTTTTCATGTGAGGAAAGTGAATGAGCTGGATGTGGCTTAGAAGTAGGAAGAGGAAGAAAAGTGTCTGTGATGCTGATGTCATATACTGTTTGTTGTAATGGTGCCCTGGGTTCAGCAATCATTTTCTTCCTTCTTAGTAGCTGATGCAGTGCTGTGTTTTGACTTTCAGCCTGGGAACAGCGCTGATAACAACTTAGTTAATGGACTGTTCTTATCTCAACCCCTGGGAATTACACTCTTTCAGTTCTCCTCCCCATCCCTCTGGGAGTGGGAGGAGGAAGAAAGTGGGGGAGGAGTGAGTGAGCAGCGGCCTGGTTCTGAGTTACTGGGTAGGCTTAAACCACAACATATGGTGATGAGAGCCAGCATTTTACTCTTGCCTCGTTACAGTCAGTTCTAGGCTTTTTTGCTTTCTAAAGCCAGCAACTGGCATCTGTGGTTACCCTAGGAAGCTAGGTCTCACTATTTTTTATGTGATAGTAGGGAAAATATCATGCAAGATTGATAAAATAAGTTACAAGATCTTGTAGAGATGATCATAAGTATGGAATAATTTCCATGTGAAGAACAACTTCCTTAAACAATCTCTTCAGTTTGGAAATGCAAGATATGGGTGGAGGGCAGAGAGGGTGAAAACACCTAAGAAATTATGAAATAGATATGGTAACTAGAGGACTTCAGATGAAGCAGCAGCTCTTAGGCTTAAAACAAAAGAAGGGATACTTCTTCATACACTGTATAGTTAATGTAACTCACTGCAAAGTGATTTTGAGGCAAATCCCCATGACGTTTGAGTTACATAGTTTTGAAACGCAGCTTGGCTTTCTTTAGAGTTCAGTAGTAGTGTCACATTTTGTAGGATCAAGCTCTCTGTGCAAAGGATGGAGTGGGTACAAAAAGCAGACATAGGTCAGCACAAGAGAATAGTAGTAAGTATAAATCAAGTGCAGGAAGCAATAGTTACATTAGAATCATAGAACCATAGAATAGTTCGGGTTGGAAAGGACCTTAAGATCATC
>JBAFWW010028444.1:0-48628 GCA_036873685.1 Agapornis canus
TATTATTATTATTATTATTATTATTATTATTATTATTATTATTATTATTAAATAATGCAGTTTCTCTTCTATGGCCTTGTCTCCTTCAGCCACTTCTTTTATTCTCAATCATACACTTGCTAACAGAATCTTTGGGAGCCTTCCTGATTCTGCAGTGTTTATTAAAGCTCCTAATTTCTGCACCTTTAACAAGCTTTTCTTGAAGACATTTTCTGCTTACAAACCAAGCTTTTTCAGTTATCTTAGCAGTATGTATGTTGATTTTCATTTTCCCCCACCTGAATATAATTATTGCATTTGCAAAACCAAAATTTTATTTTTCTTCTTACTTGCTTTAACTTCTTACTGTTTATTTCCACCAGCTTTTTATGCCTTTAAAAAAAAAAAAAAGAATTAAGACAATAATAATGAATTATCGCTTTCTTGATCTTCCAAGAAGGTATAATTAAACAAATCCCATACAACTCAAGTATTTTACCCCACCAGCTACTTCTTCTTAACTCTTTATTATTTTTAAACTTTTAGAAGTTAAGCACACCCACAGAGGACACATACTGTATCAAAGTGATTAGAAATCACAGCTGCAAGCTCCATCTCAAGTCAACAGTTACAAAATACTTCTTGTAATTGCATCAGATCTTAAGAGTTCTAGTCTTAGATCCAGTACCTTATTATATTTGGCACAGCACTGACACAATATGAAGATCTTTTTCACCATAGCAGGACCCGAGAGTCCCAGTATAAAAAAAAAGAGGTGATAATAAAGACTGAGTCACACAAGGTTTTTTTCCTTTTTTTTTTTTTTTCCTTTTTTATTCCTTCCTTTTTTCCTTAGAAACTTCTCTGCTAAATTTGGATGCAATTCTCCAAACGGCTGATAAGTTGCAGCTCACATGTGTGTTTCCACAAGCAGTTGCATCAGCCCAATTTCCTTAAGAGCCAACCCACACACCAAGACCAATTCAGCAATGCCTACCCTGTAAAAAATCATCAGTTCCTTCTAAATCTGAATCAGAGTGATCACTTTTTTTGCCACCTCTCCCCCCAGCAATTTCCCAGCTAAACAAAGAGCTTTGATGAAGGGTGCTTTTCCAAAAGAACAGGCAGCTAGAATACTCAGACTGGAGAAAACCTGTGAATTGCAATGTGCTGTCAGTGAAGGAAGAGGGACAGCCCTGAGCTCCCAGTCCTGCTGCAGCTTTTGAACACATAAGTAATCCTGGTGCCTGTACCAGGACCACTGTCACTGCTACACCTGCACACCAAAGTGTTGGTGGCAAGGTGATGGTCTGGGTTGTGACAGCTTGTCAGATACTCACACATCCATCCTTTCTTCCACTGTTTGACATTGTTTAGCTAGATTGTAAATTTTTTGAGTTATAGATCAACTCTAAGTGTCTCTTCAAAATGACAGTCTGTTTCTGACTTTCTACTTTCACCTAATGGTAATTACCGTTAAGCAGACTGAAATATCACACTTCATTTCATAAGGTTCTAATAAAATTAATTCAGATTCACTGTAATTAAATTTACCAACTTTACTTGACATCTTTATTATCTTTAAACTACCTTTAGTGTTTTAATTTCAAGCTATTATTGATCTTGCAGACCTGGGGACCAGAAGATATTTTCTTACACTGTATAACTGCTATTTCCACATAATGTATGAAAGAGGCATCAGATGGTAAATATGGAGAGTAAGCATTAATAGCTGTAGTTAACACCTTACTGTGACTTCTCCCTAGAAAAAGAGGATAAAATTATAAGTGTCATAATCCTTCATTCTTACAAAAAGAGCTGAATTCCCAGGCTGACCAGTGGGTAGACCATGCAGCATAAGATTTCCACATTATGACAATATTGAAAGATTCAGGTTAAATGAGAAATTGAATCCTTCAGGGCAAAACTACAAAATTCTTGAGAATTTCTTCAGTCTGAAGAGGAAAACTTTCCACATCATTAAGCAGAAGGGAAAGTTTCATGGCTCTTCTCTGGAATAGCTGAAGTCAAGATTTTTTGTTATATCACAGATTTATGCACAGCAATACATAGGCAATAAAATCCATTCTGATTGCTGGTAAAGGGAAACATATGGTCTTGAACAACTCACAAACAAAACGAGCAAAGAGAAGCAGAAAAAAAACTCTTTACAACATAAAAAAGTAAATGACAAACAATGATTTGACAAACTCCCCCCTACACCCATGCAGGCTTTTAAGTTGGTTGACAAAACGTTGGCTATATTTTGTTTCCCTGTTTTCTTCTTATGTGCAAGTCCTGGCTTCCCCTGGGAGTGAGAAAACAAAAATTGTCACAACGAGGGAGATGAGGAAACATGGGGACTAGCAAAACAAATCTGGAAGGTTTAACATGCTATGAAATGCAGTTCTACATTTGAGTTTCATACAGCATTTAGACATCTTTATTGAAGTCTTTTGTAGTCAAGCCAAAGCCCATACATAATTTTTGATTATGTTTTATGTCAGGAATTAAGATAGACATTATGGATTGATTGTCTCTTAACAAAAATCTTGACAGAAAGAAAGATTTTTTTGGTAAGGAATATAAGAATGGTTTATCTTTTAAAAGCTTCAATATATACTACACAAATACATGTGTTGAAGGAAAAAGACCAAGTCCTGGAGCAGACTAGAAAGACAGGAAATTATAGATAAGAAAGCAAAAGGGAGTTATTGACGTACCAGAGTTTCAGCGGGTGATAGTCCCAAAAAATATGACCTGAAAATATCCAAGCTAGCTCAGGAATTAGAAACAACACAGGCATATCAGTATAGTCCTGGACTGGAAATGCTTGATCTTATCTTGTAGATTAACAGGAGTATTGTAGAGCTCCTGCACATTGACTTTTAGCTTCTCCACAGCACTACATTAACCCAAGTATATCATTGCTCATCTAGAATGGCTCATAAGACCAAAAATGCACAAATGCCAAGGAGACTTGACCTGCAGTGAGAGCTAAAGTATCAGAATACAACCCTTTGGTGATGGGAGCTAAGAAGTGGAGGTGTAGGGCATGGGTTGGACTTGATGATCTTAGAGGTCCCTTCCAACCTAGTGATTCTGTGAAATCTTGAGACCGTTAAACCCTGGAACTCCTGGGAGGGGATAGTAGCTGCAGATGACAAAAGTTACAGAATAAATGGAGATGGGGAAGCAAGGGAGCATTTACAAATGAGAAGGTGCAGTATGATTACATTCATCTCAGGTTTGACAGCAAGGGATACACCTTTCTGACATGGCTTTTGTTTTTTTTTCTACTTAACAGAAGAATGCAGCAAAGACATGAGAGAACCTCTTCAAAGACAGATATCAATCAGAAGCAGTGATGAACTGTGATTTTAACTGCAGGAAGTTATACCCCAGAATGACTTTCTTTTTCAAAGCACTGAACATGTCTTCAGTGGATTAATAATTAGAGGACAGTCTGTAATGCCTACCATTAGGTAGTTATTAAAATAACTTATTACTTTTTAAATGCATCAGCCTTTTAGAGAAATTATTCCCCTCTTATCTGAGTGTAAAATTTCTGCCCTGCTCATAAAGATTCATCCCTGATAATACAAGATTTATATGTATCAGATACTGCAGCTTTAAATACCACATCTTTCCAGGCTGCAGGGTTCTTGAGTGCTAGAAAAAGACAGGTCAGTTATACCTGTTTTTTAAGGAGGTTCATCTCTCTAAAACAGTGGTAAGAAAACAATTAAAATTATAGAAAATATAGTATGTACACACTAAGTACAGAAAAATATGTAATTAACACTATTACTAATGTTATGTACACATTTTAATAAAGTGAAACTCTAGCAACCTTTATACAGACCACATCTCTTATTTGGTAAGAATTAGATAAATGAAGATGTCAGCATTCTTTTCTAACCATTCTCTGTAAAAACACCTCATCTACATATTCTTTGTAACATGCTTGTGCTGCGTTATTCTGCTGGTTAATGCCGCATACTTGTCATTCCATCACCAGCATTACTAGAGGCACAGAGTTCTGAAATGTTTATATCAAAAAAGGAGTAATAAGCAGAGCTGGATCTCAGCAGTGCCTTCTGACGTCTCTTCACATAAAAACATCTGTTCCCTTTTTTTTTAATTTAACATATGCTGAACTACTAAATTATCAATGGTTTTCTGGGGTTTGTTTTTCTTTTGTTTGTTTGGGTTATTTTAACTACTTCATTAAGAAACATTACACACCCTTTTCACACTAAAGGCAAACCACTATACATTTTACAACTGAGGTCCTGCATTGCTTCTTGTTATATCAAATAAATTGGTGTTTCTTGTGGGAACGAACTTTCAGATAGGTGTCTCAGAAACTTAGTTGTGGCTTATACTTTCATAACCATTACAGAGGACAAACAATGGATGCGCAAATACAATCAATGAGACTCAGGAAATATCTCAAAAGAAGAGAGGCATTCCATAAGAATAGTGCTATGAGATTCCACAACACTGGGTGTTAAAGATGAGGCAATCTCAGGTATCAAGAGTCTGTTTGGATAATATTGAAGGAGTTTTATATTCTTTTAATTTTCCTCTCTCTTAGAAGTCTTGGTAATTGCTTTCATGGTGACTAATACACTCATTTCCCTAAGCAAAGAGATCAGAAAATAATTAAAAATAGTTTTCACTCATGTTTTTAAAACCTTTGAAACATTTCTTTAAAATAGGTGTTGCTGGTCTTGAAGCACCTGTTCTGTATGGACAAATCTGATTAGAGTCAAATACCTGAGCGTGTTTTAATACGGTGATCTTTTAGACCATGGACCTCAATAGAACATATAGCCACATGAGAAGACAGGAATTATTTACATGTCATCTAAACTAGGTACAGATGCTGGGAGCCAAGGACGGGTTGTTTTAGCCAAGAAACTATGAGACTGGGAGACTCTTGCCAGTCTTGTTACTTGAATATCAGTTTTGAGCTTGAAATTGTTCAGAATTAATCACAAAATGAAGAAAAAGAAAGAGCAGGATTATATTAACAGAAATTGCTACTAACACAAGGTTGGATGGCATTAATGCATAAAAAGATGAGAAAGTAGCAAACAAAGTTTTGTATGACCTTGGAATTTTAGGAATAGGGTATAAGATCATACATTTAAGAGCTAATAATAAGCAGCTTGGGTATAAGCCAGCTCATGGTTTGGAAGTCTCTAGAGGGAAAGATGTCAATGCCTTTGCATCAGAGAAATAACATGCATAGTATTATGTACTTTCCTGAAACGTAGAATAGTGAAATAAAAATTCACGCACACCCAAGCTGTTATCAACACAGTTTTCTAATTGGGATGAGCTATGAAGTGAAGCAATATAAAGACTTTTTATGATCTTAATACTGGTAGTAGTGAAGCTAGATTCAAGAAGAGGCATTTTTCCTAATTATTTTACTCATAAAAAGCCTGAAACAACTGGCCAGGTGTTTGCAGACTGTTGCATGCAACTGTGGAAGAGAGAGATGTCTTCAGGAAGACAGAGACAGCTTTTTTAATGAAATAGTACATATGGCACAGTATTCCTGGGAAATCTTGGCTTGATATTTGATTTAGTCAGTTTCTGTCTAGTAGTGATTGTTCTTCAGTTGTTAATTAGGGCACTTTGCTGGCTTGCAAGGGCATGTATATAAGCTGTAATGTGTGGTGTAAGGATCTGAGCTCTTAGAGATCAAAGTGGTAAAGCCACATGAAACAGTGCAGCACTGCCCAGATCCCAGTGCAAACAGCTGGGTGTTTCTGCGCTGGCCCCCCTGCTCACCTGGCTTCAATGCAAGCATGTGCAGGCATTCAGGCTATTTCTTCACCTATGGCAGGACACTTACCAATTAGGCTTTTCAAACAACAAAATCCCTCTGTGAGTTAGCCTGGAGTGTTAATACATTTACTGTTCTCTGAATAGTTTGCATTAGGAACTGAGATGCCTTCAGATTATAATTGATACTGGTAGAATAGATGGCCTGCAGGATAACAGAAAATCTGTGTTATGAAAAACTGCTAAGAATGGAGAAAAAATAAAACAAAGATATTTATTTGATCTCATCAAATTCCAGACAATTCTTTATTGGGTGTTGTTAGAAATAAATAATGAAATACATTACATACACCCACAGAGGGTGCTGGCATGGCCAGCCCTTCTAGTGAGTGTTGTCTGCTGAAAATTATGCTGAAAAATTAGAATCAGCTGATGAGAAGCTGAGATGGACAGATGTCAAAATACCTTTTCAGAATTGAACTACACTTCTAGGATGGCTGATCTGGCTGGAATGAAATCTCTGCAGAGACACTGCAGCTGTTTAGGAAATGGCCCTGCATATTGTTTTAGTTGTAAGTAGAATTCAATCACTTAAAAACCCCTAAACCAACCAACCAGCCAAACAAAAAAATGAAAAAAGGACCACCAAACCCAAAACAAAAAATACCAAATGAAAACAACCAAACGAAAAAGCCCCCCCAAAATCACCAAAACTTCAACCGACCAACCCCCCCCCCAAAAAAAAACAAAAACAAACCACCAACAAGACAAATGCTTTCAACACAGCATTTTAATCAACAAAAAAATTGAGGGATAGACTGATACAATCTCAGTCTGTCTATAATTTTTAACTGTTATACATTACAACAAATCAATTCTTTTTAAAAATCAGGTATAAGAAAATTACACATATCTGTTGTAAAACAGGGAGGTGGAAGGAATCTTTTTCATCCTACAGAATATTAGTCACTGTACCAGCATTTCAAATCTCAGCGGAATTCTCTTTTCCTTTACTTTTAGTTGGATACATTTCTAAAAGTATATATTTGCATGGATCATTGATTTCCAATTCATTTCCTTTCACTCTGAATCAGAAAGGAAAAATATTACCTAGAACAACCTTGTTTTGATTTAGTTGACTTTTCAACACACTGCTTCAGGCATGAAAAATTATTTTCTTTTCTTTCTACTCATTTTTCCCCCATGTCACAGAAAATGTCTTAAAATCTGTCTGACCCATGTTATGCTGCTTTCAAGAGATGGGGTCCTGTCTTCCTCAGACCTGCTGTGCAACAGCAAACATACCACACTTCCAGCCTCAGGTGAAATCTAACAAAGCCGTAGATGTTTTTGCCAACAAACTCAGTGAACTTTCAAATATGACATTTGCAGGGGACAAATCAGAATCATCAGAGTGCTTACATCTAGAAGTCCTCTGGAGGAAGTCTGGAAGAAATCTGCAGGGTTTTTCTCATCTCTCTGTGCAGGGGTGAGTCACTGCATTACACTAAAAGCAATCTATTCACATCCACTGATGATGTTTCTGGAATACAGGCAAAGCCAGGTGGAAAGAGGCAGGTGGCTGTTTGAAACAGTGAGTGAGAATCCTGGCACTCTGCAGGGACATTGATTTTAATAATTTTCTTTAAAGATATTTGGTTAGCAAAATCAAATTAATTAACACATGAAGAAAACAATTTACTACAGTTTGTTTCACCATGTGCTGTGAAAATAAAAATTGTTTTCCCTAGTACTTGATACATGTCTATGAAACCACTTAGATGATAACCCAATTTACTTCCATGGAAAAATGATCAAATCCTTTATGATTATGTCAGCCCTGCTACAGTCAGAGAGGTTTCACATTTCCAGAAATCCTAAGTATAATTTATGTCACCAGTAGACATGGAACAGAGAGGGCAGTAGGGGTAGAACAGGAGGAAATATATGCTAAAATCATAAGAGCATAATTTTAAACTGCTACATTAAATTATAAATTCTAAAAAATACAAATATTAATATTAGACCTTAACTTTTCACTGCTATTGCATCTTCTTTGTCAGACTTATGTCAGCTGTTATAATAAGTCTCAGGGAAATAAATCAATGGGCAAAATGTAAAGATGACAATCGAAGGCCAGGATGTACTCACTTGTCCTTTAGTTCAACAATTAGATAAGTATACATCAATAATAACTAGGCAGTTTATGCTTTTTACCAGTAAAGTGTACAAAATGTGTTGGTAGGTCTATATGTCTGTGTCTATACTTATCAGAAAAGATGATTTCTTCATCACTGAACTACAGCTGTTAGGCTGCATTAGCAACACAAGAACATCCTGTCATTTTCTCATGCAAATGAAAGCTTGAGAAAAGAAAACGCAGAACAATGTGAAATGTCACAGGAAATTTGATGCATGCAAATATAATTATTTAGATTGGAATCTGGCCAGACAACATAAGCCCATGTGCACAAACAGAAGCACAACTCTGTCCAAAGTGCAATAACTAAATTTTGAAAACTGATAGCTATGGATGAGTTTTCGAAGCTATGCTTAACTATCCAGGCTTTACCCTCAGTCTGTAATTTTACTTAAAACTCTGACTCGATTCATAACCTGATTATCTTATTCATACCCTTTCATTAACTGATGTGCTATTTGCCATTACATACATAATCCTTTTCTGACATTCATAGAATCATAGAATAGTTAGGGTTGGAAAGGACCTTAAGATCATCTAGTTCCAACTCCCCTGTACTATTCAGCAAAGCAGTGATTGAACAAAGCTTAAACTAAACTAAAGTCGAATAATTCTTGAAAAATGCTACCTGAGTGAAATCTGAAAACAAAGATTTGAAACTTTCCAGGGAATAAATTGTAGCAGGTGAGGGCTTACTTCTCCAGACCTGTGCCAATGTACCATGACTGGTAACTTGCTGTTCAATGTGTCAAGTTCTGGGCTCCTCAGTATGAGACAGGGACATACTAGAGAGAATCCAACAAAGGGCCATCAAGATGATTGAGAGACAGAGGAATCTTACATATGAGGAAAAGCTGAGAGTGCTAGGAATGTTCAGTCTAGAGAAGGCTCAGGAGGAATCCTTATTAATGGAAATAAATACCTGAAGGAAAGATGCAAAGGGGATTGAGCCAGGCTCTTCACTGGGGCACCCAGTGATGGGACCAGAGGCAATAGGCACAAACTGAAACAGAGGAGATTCTCTTTGACTGTCAAAAAGACTTTTTTACTGTGGGGGTGACTGAGCACTAGCACAGGTTGCCCAGGGAAGCTGGAGAGTCTCCTTCCTTGGAGAGAAAAAACTGGACACGGTTCTGAACAACTGTCTCTGGATGTCGCTGCCTGAGGAGAGGGACTGACCTCCAGAAGTCCCTTCCAACCTCAACCATCCTGTGATTCTGTGCCTGGTGTCCTAAAACATGTAAAACACAGCTGAAAAGCATGAAACATAACATTATAATAGTTTACTACAGAATGCTTAAGAGTTTCCTTCATCAGTCAGATAATATGATACTTAGACCAAGGAAGGCAGACTCACAGGAATGCCAGAAAAGAGAGGCTTGAAACTGAGGCACTAATGGGAACAAACTATATAAGAGAATAATTGATGGCTCCTTGCAGTGGGCTAGCTTGTGGCACAGGACCAGGCTGAATTGACTTAGACATCTTAGATGCTTGAATAGGTTTGGTACCCATCTCTGAAAGCTTGGTGCTGAAGATAAGCACATCATGTATCTTGAGATGACATACAAGACTAACAGGATACAGAACGCAGCTGTTTTCAATTACCTGTCAACTAGAAATCTTACTGAATAGACATTCACACATCTAAAATACATCAGCAGAATCACAGTGCCAACAAAATGGGTTGGTTTTTTTTTTTTTTCAAAGCAGAGATAGTAGTGTTATATCTCCGTTATTTATTACAAAAATAATGGTCTGAATGCTTCCTCAGAAAGTGAAGAACTTGGGTATATACTTTGCACTTCCTACCACAGGTTCTGTCAAGAAGACTAGTCTGAATGAAGCCATCTTTAAAACCTTCTGTTGAAACCCAGGCCATTATATGAAGAATTCAATGAAAAGGGCGACTGGAAAATAACGTTAAGAGTGAGATTCTGATTAGTTGTCGATGATGTAGGTATCTCCATGTACATGAATTATGAGTCCATGGTCCCAGGGAGCTCTTCGGCTAACCCCATGTCAGTACCTGCCTTAGAATGATCTGAATAACGCTCCATAGCAGCTGGATCTCCTCTGATTTTAATGAGATTCAATAGCGCAGTATTTCATTTTGCTCTTAAGGATTTTAGTTTCAGACCTTCTCCCGCACTGAAAATGTAACTGGGTAAACCTTCATACATATGCAAATTCTTATGGCTGGCAGTGGATTCATGATTGGTAGGATTCTGAGGAGAAAGGAGGAAAAGACTATGAAGACAATAGGAAAATTAGAGAATGAATATACAAAAATAATTACAAGAGTACATGGTGTATATGACTTCTCAGGGAGGCCAACTGACGCAGAGGAGCCCTCCTGCACGGTTCTCTGACTGCAGAGAAAATTTCAGTTAATGCCTTTGACTCACTGCTCTACAATTCCACTAAGAAAAAGGGCTTCAGCAGGCATCTGAAGCAGAAGTAGAGAGTACCTGTCATGCAGAAGGGAAATTTTTATACAGAAAAGTGGTAAGAAAAGAGATGAACAGGATGACAGGTAGAAGTCTGGATGGCTAGGGTGATATAACCAATTGTGAACAGTCCTTGTCTAATTGTTTGTTTCCCCAACAGAAAGGCATTTCTCCTTCCACTGCAGTGAACAACAAAAGCTAACAACTTTTACAGTTTTTAAGCAAAAAATTTGTAAACAATGGAGGTTCAGTATATTTGAAGAGACAGAAGCTGCAGGGAATATTAAGTTCTCTAACAGCTTAGAGATTCACTGTCACACTCACCTTTTGGTTAATATCAGCTGAAGTGCATGACAAGCCATTTCTGGCTGCTAGTACTGATCTGTTCTGTGAGTTAACACAGCAGGAAAAGTATATATCGTAAATTAAAGGCAGGGGGTTAGAGTGCAGTGCATAAATTTGGAGTACAGGGAAGGTAATACTCCCTGATAGAAGGATAATGTACTAACCCTAATGCATTGTTCAAGTCATTAATGGAATTGATTCTAAGGCTAGAGACCCATTAGACTCTCTATTCTCCCTTGATACAAAGCATAGCCTACAAAATCCTCCAGAAAGAAGTCTTACTTTGAAGGTATCACGGGGAGGAACCAGTCGCTGTCCTTAAGAGTTTGTTTCAGTTGTTAATCATGTTAGTGCACTTTTAAAAACAGTCCTGCCACTTCTCAAGGGAGTTGCTGTTTCTTTCAATGCCTTACATTTCTAGATGGAGAGTTCTTTTCCCTTACCAAACATTGATTTAAGAGAAATAGGGAACCTTGCAGTCTTTTTTTAACACCTGATGTGTGATTATCTCTGTACAGCCTTGTCTACACCTTCATTCTGTCTTTCTCCAGTTTTGCAAATCTCTTGTATGGGATTATGATACTACACTCATACTCAATACTCTGTCAGTCTCACAAATGAAAAGTTATGGTCTTACTAATATTATTTTTTTTTCATCATACTCTTTTCTCTTCATACATCCAAAGAACTATATTTTCTGAACAGCGACACACCTGGCTGGGTCTGTGCTGAATTCCATGGTGCGAGCTTGGTCCCCTGATTGCCCATAAGACAGAACTGCTATGAACTCTGGTTTCTCACCCCAGGGACATATGAATTTCCTCTGAAAGGAATCATAACAGGTAGAGGATATAAACATATCTGTATTTTAGCAAATCTCACAGTTGAGATATGGTCAAGGCATGTTTCCTAGGATAAGGACTGCAAAGACTGAAAAGCCAAGACTACAGGCTCAAGCTATATCAAAAAATCAAGGTAATTTTTACTGCCTCATTTTAGCTGGAGCTTGGTTTCAGAGTATTAACTTTTCTTAAAAGAAAATTAACAGAAGACAGACACATTAGATCTTCAGAGTGACCATTTTGGTAGTGATTATTGCTGTAGCTTCAATGAGAAAAGCTGTTGTCTGTTGCACAGCTGACAAGAAATTAAGTATCTAGAGTGGGACTCATCCAACCTAATTACATCTACATCTGAACTAAGCTACCTTTCCAGTTAGTAGAAAGACAGTGACACTTTTTGTGTGCAATTTACCTAACCCATCTTAAATATCTCTTTAATATACTTGAAAAATCTCCCCTCACTTACTATAAAGTAAACCAAGTTTAGGTAACCCAAATATAGACATAAGATGATAGACAGATGAGTTCTGCTGCAAGTAATTGACCCTGAACCACTTTCTTTATCTATTTTCATCACCTTGAGGGCATACAATTATATTCTGGGAAGAAAGGAAAATGAAAGTGAAAGATCATGCTAGAAGGTGCTGAATTTTGGCATGTTAAAACCCCTTGAAGTATGAGGTCTTTGAAATTTATTTCTTTCCCTATTCTGACCCTCCCCCCTGCTGTGCCTGTTATGCCACTAAAAGGTGCCAAGCATACAACTCTTCTAGGTTATAACTTTGGGAGAAAACCAGGGGTGGAATGATGCTGATTTTCTTCACTGAAAGTTGTTTAATTTTAAATTTTATACGTCTTGTAACCCATGGATCAGTCCCCCATTCATCCTAAGGTCCTAGATGCTATTCTTTAATGTATGCTGTCCATTCAGCAGAAGGTGAAAAGGGGATAGGTAGTTTATTTTATTCAACTTGTAGGTTATATGTTGAGTAACTGATTTCTTTCAGGCTTTAACTATAGACCATGATGGGCAGAAGAAAACTGAACTTTCTGGAGAAAGTGGTCTTTCTACAAATGTCAGAATTCTTTTGAACTTGAACTATGAGTAGGCAGTTAGCCATAAATCTTGGAAGTTTACCTGGCACAAGTATTTTATATTTGATTAGAGTTCAGCCACCACACACACACTGCAGAGGACTAAGATATTTAAATGTGTTCCCTAGCACTTGCTTGGATATATTTTTTTGCCACAGCATGCTAAAAATAATGTATAAACAGATGCTGACTATTTTTTGGCATTTGCCAAAGTCAGCACTAACTCACTTCCAGAGGGTTAGAGCATATGAATAAACCACATTTTTTTATGTAGTCCCTACACTTTAGGCTATGTTTTGCTCATTATAAACTATTTACTGGTTCCGGCAGACGTGATGGCAGAAACACAGTAGTCAGAACACTCTGAAATGTGTAGCCCTAAGTCTGGACTGCTGCAAAATCCATGCACTTTTTACTTTAAAAAAAAATCACAATCAGTTTTTTCTGTCATTTACAGCTATCGTTGGTTAACTTGAGCCTTTTCTCCAGGCTTAGGTGGTCTGTATTTCTCAATTAGGATTTAAAAGGATGGAATCTTAGAATCATAGAATGGTTTGGGTTGGAAGGGACCTTCAAAAATTATCTAGTCTAATCTCAATGGTATGGGCAAAGACACCTTTTACTAGATCAGGTTCTTCAAAGTCCTGTTGCAACCTTACCTTCAAAACATCCACTGATGAGGCATTCAGAATTTCTCTGGACAACCTGTTCCACTGCCTCGCTACCACTGTCATAAAATATTTCTTCCTTATGTCCAATCTAAATCTGTCTTCTTTCAGTTTAAAAACACTGTCATTTGCCCTGTCACTACAAGCCCTGGTAAAAAGTCTGTCTCTGTCTTTCTTGTAGGCCAACTTTATGTATTGGAAGGCCACAGTAGTCTTCTCAGAGCCTGCACTTCTCCAGGCTAAGCAACCTCAACTCTCACAGTCTTTCCTCCAAAGAGAGGTGCTTCAGCCCTTTCATCATTCTCATAGCCTCCTCTGGACTCACTCGAACAGGTGCATGTCCTTATGTTGGGGGCCCCAGAGCTGGAAACATTACTACAGGCGGGGTCTCATGAAAGTGCAGTAGAGGAGGAGAATCACCTCCTTTGACCTGCTAGTCACACTTCTTTTGGTGCAGCTCAGCATATGTTTGGCTTCCTGGGCTGCAAGTGCACATTGCTGGGTCATGCTCACCAATATCCTCAAGTCCTTCATTGCATGACTGCCCTCAATCCATTCATCCTCTAACTTGTACTGATACTGGGCATTGTCTGGACGCAGGTGAAGGACCTTGCACTTGGCCTTGTTGAACTTCATGAAGTTTCCACAGGTCCATACCTCAAGCCTGTCAAGTTCCCGCTGGATGGCATCTCTCTAGCCAATGAACTGCACTACACAGCTTGGTGTCATCTGCCAACTTGCTAAGGCTGCACTTAAGGTCATTGTCATTGATAAAGATGTTAAATACTACTGGTCCTAGTAAGGGACACCACTTGTTACAGGTTTCCACTTGGACAATGAGCCATTTATTATAACGTTTTGGACATGGTCATCCAGCTATTTTTTATCCATTTCATCTGACCCATACTTCTCTAATTTAGAATGTTGTGTGGGACCATATCAAAAGCCTTACAGAAATCCAACTGTAGCTCTTCTCTTGCCCACTGATGCAGTCATTCTATTGTAGAAGGCCACCAGTTTAGTCAGACACAATTTTTCCTTGATGAAGCCATGCTGGCTGTCTTTAATCACCTCCCTGTCTTCTGTATGTTTCAACAGGTCTCCCAGGAGGATCTGTTCTGTGATCTTAATGGGCATGAAGTTAAGGTTGACTGGTGATAGTTTCCAATGTCTTCCTTTCTGCCATTTTTAAAAGTTCATGTAATGTTTTCCTTTTTCCAGTCACTGGCGACATTGCCTGACTTCCATGACTTTTCCAAATACTATAGAGAGTGTTTTGGGTTTCTCAGAACCCTGGAATGAATCTCATTGTGTCCAACGGATTTGTGCATGTTGAAGTTCCTCAGGTGGTCTTGATCTTTTTCTACAATGGAAGGGATTTTGTTCCCTTAATCCCTGCCTTGAAGGTCAGGGGTTTGTGATATGTGGCAAGAGAAATTAGCATTGGAAAATGTAGCAGAATCATTCCTGAGTACCTAAGCCTTCTCCTTGTCAAATGCCCTAGTTTCTCAAAAACAGTTCTGTGCAGTCAACCCTTTCTTCTATATAGAAGGCAACCTCCTTGACCCTCCTTCCTTGATTGTTTTTCTGAACAGTTCTTAGCCTGCAGTCTATTAATCTTTCTTGTGAAAGCCCACTCCCACTTTGCTGTGGATACAGAAAACATTGTTGCATATCTAGAATCTGGATAAACTCCAGTTTTCAACAGCAACAATAATTCATGTTAAACAGAACTAGAATGTAGTAGAGACTGAAATGAGGAATAGCAAAACAGAGAAAAAAAAAAAAAGGGAAACCCCCTATAGACAGATCTAAATTACATTTAATTGATTAATGATATGTTATGAATAACATGTTCTTGTGTAGCACAGCAGGCAATTATAACTACATCAGGATTAGGAGAGGGCAAATATAAGGTAATATAATAAATCTTTTAATCTTATGATACACCTTTACACATACTCAGAAGGACACAAACAAATCATAGGCATGTATGTTGCATTGTATTTACAGAATACAATGCATACTCTTGCAAACATCAATTACACCTATGTTTTAATTATCTTGCATTGGCCTGGAGTTAACAGTGGGTCATATAATGTAGACTCCCATTGGAAGGATATAAGATGACATACAAAATGAATGGGAAATTTAATCATGCCATGCTCACTGAAGCATTCACTTGGTAATTGGTCTGACTGAGCTTGAAGATTATTTTGTAAAGATATAGCAGTAGTCATGCCTGGCAAAGTCCCAGATCCATTTACCTGTCTGCCTACCTAATTATTTTTTTAAGTACCCAGTTGATCTTCAGTAAAAAAATACAATTATCCCTGTTACTGTATAAGACAGCCTGATTTGTCCATAACAAAGGAGATATGTCCAAACTAAGAATTTAATTGAGCACTTGTCTGTGCCAGGCCAGAACTTTATACAATACATGTACTACGTGCAGTTGTCTCAGAATCCAGTCTGCCCCGCTGGCATCAGCAGTCACATAGACAAAAGTTGCCTTCATTGGTCTATGTATCTTTAAATTTATTATTTCTCATCACATTTAAAATATTTTCCTCTGTGTTTCCAGTGTATAAGGTGATGTACATGTATTTGAGCCTTTTCATGCACTGGAAACAGGAGAGATGTGATGGTGAGGTGTTTCCTTCAGAGCTTGTCTCACCACGCTGATGCAGCATGGACTTTCCCAGGGCCCCATGAACCCAGAGTTCCAGCAGTTCCAACACAGTTGCCCAGGTTGCTTACTGCTCTTGAAATGGCATGGAAGTAGCAGCACAAGCTGCCAGGTCTGAGGGTTTGGGGTCTGAAACTAGGTTTTGCGGCAGAGATCCAGAAAGCCTGTTTTCCAACAATGCTTTGGGAAAGTTTCCACTGGAGCCCTCACTCTGCTTGACCAGTACTGCTTCCTTTGCAGGTCATCATTCAAAAGGAAGGGCATTTCACAGTGTTGCTATTCTTCATCAGATAAATTGCCCTCATTTCAGTTTATTCATTATCTTTAATAATGCAGGTGTTTCTCAGCAAGCATTTTTCATACTAACATATTAACCCTGACAATCAGACCAATGGATGAATTAGTCTTGCTTAGTACAGAAGCATAAAAGAAATGTTCTTACAGTTCCTGCAAACTAATGATGTCCATATCAAAGGATTAATGTTGCTGCAGTAAAAATGGGAACAGAAACAAAGTGATAAGAAAAATTAAGAAGAGATCTACAGTTAGAACTAGTTATGGCTAGGGTTTATAACAACATAAATGAATCATCATAAATTTGTATGCTTATTAGACCCTCTCTAAGTCAGAACTACTTGCACAATTTTTCCATTTTTTAAATTTCAGAATGAAAATAAAAAAAATAATAAATAAATGCATGTCATGAGAAAGGGAGGAATGGATAAACTTTAAAAATACTCCACATGTAAACAGTACGATAAGTGAGCTAAACCCCATCAAACTGGTTAAATTTAATAAATCATTTAAAAAGAGTTTGGGAGAATAAGGCACAGCTGCTGGTGTCATCCTGAGTCATATAATGGCTTATTAGACAAGTTGCTAGGGCATAGCAGAATGGAGCAGATGTACTGGTAAACCTTGATGTGCAGTGCAAGAAGCCTGGAAGAAGCTTTGGCACAGAGCTGCAGAGAAGCATTTTCATATGTAGGAAGAAAGCTGAAAGCACTTGAGAAGAGAAAATACTGTGATACTTAGATCTGCTTTCCCTACAGAGACTGAATTTAACTGCCCCTACTCTAGCTACTAGGTCCATGCTCATGTTGTGCAAGCAGGAGATCTAGAGTGAATAATAGTAAGTCAGGAGTGCATCACTGTGGCTAAAGCACTTGCAAGCTTCATGTACATGAGTTCAGAGATGCACTGCTCACTCTCACTTCAGCCTTCCTCACCCACCCCACTCCTGCGATGATGAGGATTTTCTGCTTGGGCAGATGTTTGAGTCCATGAGATATTTGTGCACAGCCACATGTCTGATGGATTTGTGGAATCTCACTCAGCCAAACAGACAAGACGTCAAAAATTCTAAGCTTGGTTATTTACAAGAATTCAACAAGCAAACAAACAAAGAGCCAAACAAATAATATCTCAGGAGAACCATGTTTCTTTTTCTCATGAACTCTTCAACATCACTTTGTAGTAACAAATAAAAGAAGTCAAATCAGGTGACAAAAGGCTAGAATGCAACTTACAGCATATTAATAACTCAGCACCAAGTCCTCACGTGGATTGTTACCTAATGGTGTATGTAATATATATTAGCCTGAAGTAAGAATCACATGCCTTTTCCTACCATTAAGTGAGAGCCTGATCCCCCTAATGCTGAAGCAATGATGCTGCAAGTTGCTGCTGAACCTTAGGAACATTAGGATTGCAGTGAGTGATAATTATAGAATGACTAGCCATTGATTTGTTAAAATATTTCTATAAGTTATGCTTGTTGTGAAGTTTTCATACCTTTGAGAGCCAAGAATATTGCTTATTTTTTTTTGCATATTTGACATTTAGCAAGAATAGTAGAAAATGTATGTCAAGTATAAATGATATGGTCTTTTGTGTATTTACTCATCTTCACTAAGACTATTGCAGCTCCACAGATCACTAACAAACTGTTTCTTGTCTTTAATTGTGGACTTAATTGTAATGAACAAACTGACCTTGGCAAATTTGGTCTTTCAAACTTCTATTCCTGTCAGGCATAGCAGCCAATAGGACACTGACATTTTTAAGGTCATTTACAAGATAACCTAATAACAATGTTTTATAGGGTATGTTGCTCTCTTAAATACAGGATAGTGTTTCCCTGCACTTGATGTACACCTATGGTCCACACAAAGAATCAGTGAAAAGCAGCTATGGATCTGTGCTTTAACTCCACAGTTTGTGCACCGAATTCTCAATGTTGACAAACCTCAAGATCCCAGGTAAGGTACAGAGAACAACTGCAGCACAGCTGTAAAATGCAGAGGGATCCCTTTTAAGCTACCCAACCTCAGTACCATGGAATCATAGAATCACAGAATGGTGTGGGTTGGAAGGGAGCTTAAAGATCATTCAGTTTCAACCTCTCTGCCATAGGCAGGGACATCTTCCACTAGACCAGGTTGCTTCAAGCCCCATCCAGCCTGGTCTTGAACAAGGCCAGGGATGGGGCAGCCACAACTTCTCTGGGGAACCTGCTCCAGTGTCTCAGCCCCTTCACAATAAAGGACTTCTTCCTAATACCTAATCTAAATCTACCCTCTTTCAGCTTAAAGCCATTCCCATTCCCCCTTGTCATGTCACTTCATGCCCTTGTGAGTGAGCTAAGAGTTGAGGTAGATCGGAGACATTTTCTATGGATGGGAAAGCAGAATTTCATGCAGTTACAGCATGGATGAGAAACTTGCTTAGAGGTGCTGCTCCTTTATTGAGTAACAGTGTACCTCCCAAGAGGCTATTTTATGAAAAGACAGTGTTCCCCTTAATTAACAGAAATCTATTAGATCTCCATAGCTTGACAAAGTATATCTCATTCTGGGAGTTAGGAGAATTTATGATAACACATTGAAATATCGGTAGTGATATCTGTATTCTGGGCAACCTTGGGGCTAAGCTTCTTCCATAATAAAACAATGTAGTGTGCTGAAGAACTTGACTGAGGCTGGAGGGCAGGCAGTGATGCTAAATGCTGATATACACTGTGAAAATCCAGATATTTATTTTGTTCTGAAGTCTGCAACAGAAATAATACTGCTCACAATTTCAAATGCTCTGGAAAGTTTGCTAAATACTTATGGACAGTTTTATATAGCAGTTTGGTTTAAATTTTCTGGAAAAGGTTGAATTGCAGCACAACAAATTCTCTATTTTATTGCACCTCATCATTTAAGAAAATGGAATAGACATTCCATTAAGAAAAAGATAAAAATCATTTAAGAACATTTCAAAAACATGTGTATAAAATACTTACATATACATATATGTAAGTATGTATGTGTTAAAGGCTCCAGCATTAAATCTGTAAACAGCCTATAAAAGGAGAAAAATATTTAGACATTACTCACAATAGGCTGTTCTTGCCAAGCATATACTCTTAATAACCCCATAGACAATTTCTGTCAAAACTGAACCTTCAGAGGACATTGGATATTCCATGAAAGAAGAGTAAAAAGATCTTATTAAGCAAATGCAAAAAGTATGATGCATAAAAGATGTATTTTTGTGAAAATATGCAGTACTCTATTCCATATCTTTTCATTATAAAGATATGTAAAATAAGACCTTAAAAAGTGTGAAATATGAAAAACTACATCCCTAAACTGATTTATATTTACATTGACTAAATAATGCTAAAACAAACTTATGAAGTGGAGGAGCTCATAGAAAGATGTGTGTGCTGTAGAAAAGAAAGGATGAGAGAAAGCTTGGTTTTCCTTTGAAATGAAAATGTGTTCATTCAAATTAATTCATCATCAGAGGCCAGAAGCCAAAATGAAACTCAACACTTGCACAATACAGTTGCAGTAAGAAGCCTAAAAGCTCAAAACTGCCTCTCATTTCTAGTGAAGACCAGGTAGATTACATTTCCTTGCTACCAGATATATTTCTTCATCACCTAAGCATCCCTGTTGTCATTTGATGAGTCTCTTGGTTAAAACCAATGTTATTAGGAACCATAGGTACTAAATTAGCTGCAGCTCACATGGTTCCTAATAACATCTGGCTTAATATGCTTTGTCTTTCTAACCCCCACTCTAGCCATGGGATCTCTGCCTGAGTACAACATGTTAATTACCCTTTACTTCTCAGCTCTAAGTTTCTGTTCCAGCACAAGATGAGTTTTGTGATGGATGGGATCTTCCATGTTGCTGTTCCCTCAGAGGAGTAGGGGGCTTTGAGGCCATACACACTGCCAGGGGGGTGGGTGCAGGCTGGGGGGGGTGCAGGCTGGGTACTCTCTGGGACCTGTGCCATGAACCTGAATTGCCAGTTTGCAGCCCACATCCCACACCTAAGCGTGCCTGTGCGGAGAGCTCAAAGGCCACAGGACAAGCAAGATGTAGAACAAGAAAGGTTCAGCTGGTCACCTCCACAGTGGTGGAGAAGGGCTCTGGTGTATGCCTAATGGGCAAGAGTGATGATGACTTTTCCCATGTTGGGCTACAGTGCAGAGTCAAGATTGATGCCTCTTTTAAGTGTTTAATTTTGGTAAGGTGAGTGTTTGCGATAACATTGACAAGTAGATCCTTCAGAGATCTTCTTACCGGTATGACCAGTTTCCTGTCAGGTGTAACATCCATCTTATATAATTTCTTACATAAATACATCAGCTTCATGCTAACACTGCTGTGTTACCTTCTTCAGGCTGCTCCAGGAACTTAACCCTCTGGTACATGGAAGCATCTTATTATATCCAAGTTGGGGGTTGGGTTTTTATTTTTTTAGTTGGTTTTGGTTGGTTGGTTGGTTGGTTTGGTTTGGTTGTTGTGTTTGTTTGTCTGTATGGGGTTTTTGTTTCTTTGTTTTGTTGTTTGGTTGAGTTTTGGGGTTTTTTTTCTTTCTTTTCCCCATGTCTTAACCTTACTGCATTATACTTATGTCTACTTTTTCTTTTGGCTTAAATAGGACCCCATCCTCCATGATATGCCATACTCACGTCCCTGGTCACAGGTGTATGTCTCCCCACCAGTACCAGTATTCTGTCTCTGCTGTCTCTCCTCCTGTCTACATCCAGTGCCATATCCCTTTCTACAAAATTTTCCTGCAGTTATTTTTCCCATTCCTCAAGATTTTCAGTAGAGGTAGTTTATCAGAAGAAGTCCTCTTCCCTGAAACTTTTTCCCTGGAGAAAAACACCTGAAACTCCATGCCATGTGTCTCTGGAACAGAGGAAAAATTTGGGGCCTGGGATGTGGGTGATGTGGGTTTGGGAGTGTCTGTGAAAAGGCAGTTTCCTTGCTTTGCAGACTGCAGCAGTACAGAGGCAGCTGTTGTTCAGCTTCAGAACAAGAGAATAAGGGTCACTCAACCTGCAAAATGCAGCCCCACAGAGAGAGCGGATGGTGTCAAGTGCAGGACAACATCAGGTGCACAGGTAGCAGAGCACAGACTTTCCATCATTGGGTCATTTTGTGCCATTAGCCATCTGCTTCTTTGGTGACCACCTACTCTGCGTAAGATGTCTCCTGTCTACAGACAAAAACTTCAGAAAAACAACTCTGATGCACAATGAACAAGGATTGATCACCAGCTCATCAAAGACAAATTGTTTAGGACTTTTCCATTCTCTGTTCTCTATTACCTACCCGTCTGGTGGCCATATCTTCTTTTTAATATCCACAATGACTATATTCCTCATTATACCCCTGGATCCTCCCAGAGTGTCTAGTGTAACTTAAATATTCCAAAGAAAAAAGAGTTATGTCACAGATTTAACATCAAGTGCTTTTGTAATTACTACCACGTATAAATCATATGTGATACTAGCAACTCAGTTTTCCTTTCTCCTTGTAGCAGTATAATACTTTTATCAGGGAATGTAAATCTAGATGACACAGAGGCTTGATCTCCCATCCTGCTGGCATTCTCATACTGTTTTACCTGATACACCAGAGTTCTCCTTGAGTATCTTTTATGGAGGTTCATTCAGTATTCACTGAGCAAGAGAAAGCCTTGATTTTACAGCATACTCCCAAGGCAGCCAGACCTTTCAAATCTGTGCCATGTATGTACTTGAATCCTCATCTAGCAGACAACTATGTAGTCATCTTCTGTGCTGCTTTCCTGCATCTTCCCAAATGAGAATACTGATCATTCTGCTCTCAGTCTTCAATTATTAACCACCTCTTCCTTCCCAAAATGCTGGGATTTCCCATTTCCAACTTTTCACCTGCACCTTTAAAGGAAAACACAGATGCTGCTGACACGTTATTGTACTTAACCATGCAGCCAAGGTGTCCCATGCAAAACAAAATTGCCACAACTGGCACACAGTAACTCACTTCCACCTGAGACAGCATCGTCCAGCTCCTTGTGCTTGTCCACTTATTTCCATACATGTGGATTTGAAAGCTGTGGCCATCCTCAGTTTGAAAGTGACTGTGAAAACATAAGCATGTCACTCAGCCCCACTTTCAATAGAGATCTTAAAGCATTCCTGCAACATAAGCATCAGCTTAGCACCTGCCAAGTCACAGTATCAGCCCCAGTGTGATTAGCATCACCTTTTTTAAATAGTCAGTAGAGGGGCCCTATGCAATTTTGCTACCAATTTTCTGATGAATTACTCTTTGCAAAGCTCTGAGGAATGGTGAGAGCACGTGAAAATGTGTTTCCATCGGTTTTGTGGTAGCAGAGATCCTTCTCCTAAACTTTTCTTACAAAATCTGTGCTTAATTTAAACCTTGTGGTGAGTTATGTTTAATGTTGTTGCACACAGTGGCAACCCAAGCAACCTCAGCAGATGAGAAAGATCATTCTGCAGGACACTGAGACAGTCCAAGTGTCAGAGCTATTGCAAGGACAGTGCCCTAGTTCTCCTGGATATATCACTATTTCTTGCTATTGTCTGGTAGACTTTTTCCTTCACTGCTGCAAAAGGAAGACCTACTTTCCCACTTAGTGATTAGCAGTCAGTTTATTGAACAAAGGATGTTCCTAAGCCAAGGGACAGTTTCATTTCCTCTGCAGAGGCTTGAGCTCCCCCTAACACACAGAAAGATACAGATTTTTAAGAGAATGGAGATGTGCACTACTTCTTGGGGCTGTCCTTTCACTGCAGAGTTCTGGTGACAAGCTGAGGGCACCATATAGGGAAGGAATAAAGAAGCCAGTGCCGATGCTCTGGCACTCCATAACCCAGGAGATTAAACCAATGTTTTGCTTGCCCATAATCAAAACTGCCTGTCAGAAATATGTAGGACTGCTGAAATTTAAAAGCAGTTCCTAGACTTTGATATTTGCTTTGTTTCAAGGAAACTCCAGTTTTGTAAGCTAACACTGCTCACTAAAGTTCTCATTAGACAGTATCTTTTAGGTAATGTTAAAGGCAGAAGTGTAGAATAAGGTGAATATTCAGAAGAAACAGTAAGCTAAAACTGGCATTCATTTCAACTATGCTTATTTCCTCCCAAAAAGAAAAAAATCAGTGCCTGCCATATATTTATGTCACTTGCTACTATGCAGTTACTGGGACTGTGTTAACCTCGGCTCCATTTCTGTTTCCAAGGGGAAATGGATGTCTAAAACTTGGTATTTTTCTTGCCTCCTGCATTCTGAATAATTCTGTAAGGTGTCGAGTTCCATATTTATCTAACAAAATCCTCACTGCTTCTGATTTATCAGGATTAGTCTTTTAGTTGGAAAAGTTGGAAAAGTTAATTATTATTTTTAAGGATATTTGAAACAATTGATCCAGGTGTGTAACAAGTAGAAAAATATCACCTGAATGATTGCTGAATTTCAATTTGGATCTGCTCAATGCTTTGATGGCAACAAAATGTAATGGTCATTCTTGTCTAATTTTCCAAATGGAAAAGAGAAATATTTTTATACTTGTTAAGATATTAAAAAAAAAATTAAATGTGAGGGATTTTTTTAAAAATGAAAGCACTTTTTAAAGAAATGTTGAGCCCAGCTTTACACAACCTAAAATTATCATAGCCTATATCCATCAATACATTTCCTTTTTTCAAGTGAACTGATTGCATCTGTATCTGTATTTACAGAATGAATATGAGGATTTGATTCACCAGGTGCTGGGGGATGCTGTTTGCTGGTGAGAAAAGTGCTGCTAAGGCACTTCAGGAAGCAGCATGCTCTGCCTTCTGCAAAATGCAGGATTCAGTAAGAGCAGTAAGGCAGGAGCCTGCTGGTGAGCAATGGGCTTGATATTTAAGCTTTAATGAAGTAAAGAGAGATAAAAGTATTAAAAATCCCAGTGGTCTTCTCTTTTTGGATTTATTTTTTTTTTTATTTCTCACTGTTTTTTCAGCATCAAAATAAATTGTCATAATTTTTTAATAGCTGGAAGGTTCTTCCTATCTTCTTGGCAAGATGTGAATTTTCAAATTCTTCCTGGTTTGGATATAAAATCTTTCAACCTGGATATTTTCCAATTTTTATGAGTTAATACCCTACATATTTTATAAATCTTCTTAAAATATCAGTCACTGGATATTTTCTCAAAGTGTGTCTTTTCCTGATGTTTAATATGACTATGATCCTCTCTCCATGACAACTGCAAAGTCTTTGTACATAGCCATTTTAGATGCATAAGAGACTGACAGCTTTGCCTCCTTATATTTTTGTAAGGAATTCAAGGGAAGAGGTTATATGACAATTAAATTCTCTAATTGCAAGTTTCCCATTCCTTTTTGTGGGATAATGCATCTTGAATGACAGGCAAAAAGCTGAAGGAAGCAGCTGTTAGCAACTGAGGCTCTTCAGCAGTGGAGAAGGAAGTTTTAATACTTCACTGCTGACAAAGCTACGAGCACTAAAAGTCAGTTCTCTTATGGACTTAAAAACAAGTACTGGGTGGATAAGCCATCCTCAGCCAGCCTTTCCGGGGAAAAAGAAAAAAGAAAGGAAAACAGATATCAAAGAATACATTTTTTAATTATTCATAATTCAAATGGGGTTTTTTTGTGTTATAAATTCATAAATTATATCAATGTGATTTGCAGTGTCACAGAGTTGTTGAGATATCTATGAGCAGCGTAGAGAGGGGGTTCCAAATACAGGACAGAAGCTCTCTTCTGTTATTATTTTGAGGATGAGATCTCAATCATTTCACCATGAACACAAAGCAAAACCTGCACTTACTTCAACAGCCAAAAGAATTTACAGCCAGCTCAGCAGGTGTTCTGGAAACAATAATTAAGACTCACCCCTGTGAAATAAATGAGTGCTATCACTGTCATTTTACAGTTGGGAAAACTAAGCCACAGAGAAGCTGTAGGATTTGCTTAGTGTTGCATGCAAAGTTGAGTACAAACCAGGTACTTGCCTAGAGTAATCTCTCCCTTTAATAACTGGACCACACATCCTTCCTAAATAGAGTTGAATGCAAAATGCTGTTATGACTCTTCACAGAGATATATGTGCCCAATAAGACCTATGCTGGTAAAAATTCTTCTGTGGTGTACATATTTCTAATCTCTTCTGAAGTCATAGCAGAATTTATAATACAGATTGTTTTGTTTTTTTAAAAAATAAAATCCACAGAATTGTTAGGTTTTAAGGAAAAAAATAATCTTTTTATGAAGTAAAATTCAGATGCAAGCAATGGAGGAGACTGGGACAAAGGCATGTGCCGTTGGGAGCTCAGACAAAGTACATATAAATACAAGGTGTTTGAGGGAAAATTCCTGCCTTTCATCACTGCACATTCAGTGTGACATTGCCATTTGTCAGATGTTGTTTCCCTGTTGCTTTACACACCAGAGGTTGCTATTCACAGCTCATAGCCAGTAGAGTGACCACTCTAGAATTCAGCAGCTATAAAACTGGCTATGAACCAGCTAACTCAAATATCTCATTGCATGCAATTGTCTTTCAGCAGACATTCATCTTAGAGTTTGCTTTGAACGATGCTGCAGTCTGGCCTGTTGAACACATATGCTTCTGCTGACTCAAATATCTTAAGCAATTTCCAGGACTGTAATTTTCACTTCCTGAGCATGGCTATCGGGTGGGATCAACGTGGCCACACTGTCCGCTAGTAATGTCTGCTCCTCCTTGTTTGGATGCAGAGCATTTTCAGCAAATTTAAAACCAATAAAGGAAAGGAGGAACCTCTAGGTTGCAACCAATCTTATCCTAAAGACACTTAAAGACAATTATCCTAAGTCAATTAAAATAGCTCAAATGAATCACACAATAGGATACTCCTCTGTTCACAGTTCAGGAAGCTAAGTATACACAGCCCAGTTTTGTCAGGTGAGAGGGACCCTAGCCCTCACAGCTTTGATGAATTATGGCTAGGGAAGGTGTTTTAATGACGTATCTGTTTTGCTCTCAAAAGTCTGCAGCACCTCTGATACCTGGTACAGTAACAGGGTAACTGGAGAAATCAGAAAGAAATAGAAGTACTTTGTACTTTTGGTCCAGTTTCCCCCTCTGCAATCAACAGGAGGTTTGTCATGATTTCAAATGGAGTAAAAATAGGCCCTCTGTTTGAAGTTTGGTTTGCAAGCTTCTGAAGCATGCTACAATGGCTCAAATGCAAGATGAAAATTGAAGAGTTGAAACCTTTAATTAAAAAGAAAATCAACAACCAAAACCGCCAACTTTAAAGCACTAAAGAAAAGCATCAGCTCTAAAGAATATGACCCGAAAACCCTTCAGGGATAAATTATTGTAATTGTTAGCCTTGCACCAACAAGCAGTCACTTCCACTGGAGAGAAAAATAGAAAGCAAAAAAAAGGGAGGAATTTTCAGCTTGATTGTGTTGATTGTCATTTAACAATGAAAATAGAGAGGAAGGAAAGGGGGAAAGGAAACTTCCTAGCTACTAGAAGGCAGATCTACTGCTGACTTCATCTTTAGATTACTGCAAAGAAAGAAGAAACTTATTCCAAGTACCCTGGTGGGGGTTCCTCTGAAATAAGCAAATGACCCTGAAGAGGTGGGAAGGGGGAGAGAGACACAGAGACAGACAGAGAGAATGCATTCTACCTTTCCCTTATCACAGTTCCCTCAAAGAGGGAAAGATAGGAAGGTTGCTCTGGCACACTGTTTGTTGTGTGCTCCTTTAGCCCACAGCAGCCAGTGTTTCACACTGGATTGCCCTGCTGGTACTGGCTGTCCTGCTCTCTGTCTGGGTTGAGCTTATGGCTAAGGGACCACTGACTGGCTCCTTCAAGATTTTCATTCTCAGCTGTACTCAGTGGGAAAAGGATTCAGCAGAGAAGTGTGGCCTGAACAAAGGATCTGACAACTGACAACTGTGGAAGGATTCTAATACATTTGCACTGCCTTCTTAGAGCTTACAGTACGGATTTTATCTAAGGAAAATTGGAGAAATTTGACCACGATAAATGACTGATTTTACTGAGGTACTTGCAGGCATTGGGTTTGACATGTCACAGAAGGTGTCTGTCTCATCTGAAGGGTAAATCTGTTCATAATAACTATGAGAGAGCTGATGAATAGCAGCCAAGGTGATAAAGCAATTATAATAATTTCCATATCCTTTGTGTTTATTTTAAGGCACATTTAATCATTTTGTAAACTAGTAGTGTGTCTGAGATAATAAATACTATATGGAGACAGATAAAGGGACAGTGATGATACATATGTCAGCCTACAAAATATATAGCACTCAGCATATATGCAGAAACACTGCTATGATAAATCTCAAAATAATCTCTTACAAATAATTTTTCAATGATGTTCTTAAGAAATGTGTCACAGCTTCTAACATTCCAGCTCGTTAAAACATGACACATGAAGTGTCATTGCATGATTAGTAATAAGGAAGGGCAATGTTTAAGTTAAATAAAGTCTGAACCACCCACCATTCCTGTCTGAGAAAAACCAAGGGCATATGAGACACCCATCTCCTGTCATTTCCTGTCACATCACCCTTCAATGAACCAGTCCTTACCTGCTTTCCACACTTTCATCAGCTGTTTTTAGAGCTGCTTGCCCTACACATGCCTTTTCTTTTGGTAAGGGGCATGATGACCCTCAGGAAAAACCTCTTCTGGGTCCTGGCCCCTATCAGTTTGGAGGAGGTGTCCTACAGGAGGCTGAAAAAATATCATCCTAAGAATGCAGGACCCAGCTGCACTGAGAATAAGCTTGTGTTGTTAGAAGAGGTAGAGTGGTTGTGCCTGGGTTCCTTGGAGTGCATCTAGTGTCTGCAACCACAGCTTTCCAAGCCCCTGAATCTGTATTTCCCCCCAAGACATGCTAAACAACAGCCTAAACAATGGAAGTTTTCAGAGGTATTTGCTGAGAAGTTGTGGAGAAGCAAAAGGGAGACACATAATGATATTGCTGTAGAAGATCAACAAGCGCATCTCCTGAATGACTAGCTTACCAGCAGCTAGATACATTGAGCAAATGTGAGACAAGGGAAGACTTGATATTAACTTCTAATGACAAGAAGTAAGGATATCTGCTTGCATTTATTTTTCCCTGGTGCAGTATATAGCATGGCCAAGAAAACTTCATCACATGCTGTCATCCTTAGTACTATTACTTGAAGTTAATAAAAAATTAAAATTTACATCCTTCTCGCTACCTTTCTCTCCAAAAGATCTTTCTCTTCCTTTCACATCATTAAGAAAAAATTTCCAGCTTTCAAAGAATTCATTACCAGCCTAATTTTCAATTATTTATTTCCATGTCTTATTCACTATCATCTTGTGGATTATGCCTGAGATTTTACTAGCTTCCCTTCGGAAATTAGTTCAGTTCCTTTTAGGCATCTTTGAAAATATCAGAGCAGAAGCAGGAGGTAAGTTTATTTTAGAGAATTCTTTTGTTTGTAAAGAGGGGAGAACTAGGAAGGAAAATGTTTTAATGGGGAATAGAAGCATTACGTTACGAAGAAAATATAAATATGATGAGTTTCCAGGGGGAAAAAAAAAAAAAAAAAAAAAAAAGTGAAAAAAACCCTGTAAAACTGTACATGTCTCATGCTTCTTTCCCTTCCAAATCTGATGGACATACTCCAGTGCTGTGGAGGTACACCCAAGTTCTAGAAGTAACTCCCAGCACAAGCACATTTTAATGGTATAACTGAGAAAGAGAGATCATACCTCATGTGATTAAGGGCATCTACATCTGACCTTAAGGATTTATAGTAATGAGAGTGTGTTTAAAGTACCGTATTGTCTTGTCAATGCTAGTATTTGGAATTACATAAGTAAGCAAGCCACAGTGCTTCAGGTGCAGGACAATCATTTGAAGTCTTGGGGGGAACCTGTATTGACTGAACTGTTTTCTTTGAGCCCACTCTTTATATTTTTGATCAGCAAATTTAATTCCATCTTTTTCTAGAGTACTTTATCTCTCTCTGGGTCAGACTAGTAAATTTATAACTGCTTCTACCCTGTAGTCAGATTGGTGAACTTATAACTGCTTTTATGGTGCTCCACTACTTTCACCTCCTAAGAGCACCCTGTTTTCTGCTGGTTTTCATAAGTCTCTTTGACTTAATGCCATAAAACTTAAGCCTTTTCTGGCAATCAATATGTGGGTTTCTCTTTTCAGAATGACATCACCACAGAATGTAAGTTATTGTCACAAAATAATTGTGTCGTGACTTTTTTTTTTTTTTATCTGTGAGAAAGACCTGGTTTCAGGTGTTGGATGTTTATCTAGCAAAACAAACTCTTAGGCATATTATGATGACTCCAATCAATCATATAATGATTGTCACAAACAGTGACCTGAACAGGGCAGCATCTGGAAAAAAACCCTCCCAAATTAAAACCTTACTTTGTTTATTTTTGGTATTAAGGGTGGTGTTTCATATAGGTGAATTCCTGTCCAAGTAGGATTACCACAATTAATATTTTCACCTATGAAGTATAAATCATACCTTTTTTTTTTTTTCTTGTCTGCCAGGGCTGAAGCCTTTCTACACATAAGTCTCATATCCTCTAATCTTAAGACTTTCCTTCTGACAGAATGATAATGTCTGGCTTTGACGTCAACCTATCTTTTATCCATTTCCATAAGTATTCAAGCTACTGTCTCCAAACACTACTGTCTTCCACCTGAGCTTGCAAAAGGTAGTAGAATCTAATATCAGTGGTCAGAAATAGGTCATATGAAGAGATCTTCATATGCTATACAGTTACACAAAAATAAGACCACCTGGTTTTTATCCGTTGAGTTTATTCTCATTCATCCTTTCAGATTTTTGTTTCTCAAGTGCTACTTCCTTTTCTGCACAGTTTTACAATATATTCTTTATTCTCTCCACCATGACTAAGCCATCAGCCAATTTTGTCTTTCCCAGATACAGGAAAACTTCTAAATTATATTACACCTCTCAATTCATTATAACGAACCAATTATATATATCATCATGTCAAAGAATCCCTTCTGTTGGTTCACAGTTGTAAGCAGTTCGTTCTTACTCAACTTTGAGAGGGTTCTACCTTTTCAGCATTTAAAACCACACACCTTTCTGCCCTCCCTTAAAGCGTTTCATGTTATTTCTTTTGTCATGATAAGCTTCATGCCTTGCCATTCAAGACATTAAATCTCACAATATCTCATGTCTCATTCCAAAACAAAATAATATTCATGATCTTCTCTAGCACAGCAGTTCAACAGGAACAGAGATATTCAGCTTGTGTTTCTCACAACCCATTCAAATGAGAAATTTCATGCAACGGCATGCAAATCAAAGACAGTACAGACCAGCATCCTGTTCTTACTAGCTACCTCTTTACTGTTGCTGAAGGTGGTTGAACTTCTTCCAATAAACTTCAATTTGAGGGGCTTAAAAAAACCTTTACTTTTCATGTAACATTTTTCCAAGAAAATGAACACACAAAAAATGAACTTGTCATCTCACTCTTTTGCATCATATATTTTTCAATAAAGCACTAGAGAAAGAGGCAAACAATGAAAAGGCCAAAAACGGGTGTGAAAAACAAAACAGCTTCTGTAAAATCACAACTGAAAAATTTTGGCTGTATAAGCAACCATTTTCAGACCTGTGGAATAAAACAGCTGAATATTCACAACCATTTTCCTCTAGATTTTTTTTAACTAGATCTAAGAGCTTTCTCTGGACCTTAGGCAATGAAGAGGCATACTTTGTAACCCACTCTATTAATTAATTCTCCTTTGCTTATAAACAGCTTAATTTATAATAAGGTGTATCCCTCAGCCTTTCTAAATGCAAATTGTATTTGTTACATGAAAAAAAACACGTGCTGCAGTCAAAATGGCCTGTAAGACAGACCAGGTATTATTACAAAGTTGCTTCATCTTCACTGCAATGGTTATGCCTGTAGGTTTTGTGAAGAAAATCAGGCTACTCCTAGTATGCAACAAAGATGTATATTTCCCTTCAAAAAAAAATAAAAAATTAAAGGCATGTGACATTGGTAAGAGGTTTAAAAGAAAAACATGGTAAAGTCAAATCAAGCTGGCAATTGTAGAGCAATTTTGTGCCCTAAAAAGTGGAGAAGGGTGTGGAGTTCCCCCAGGTCAGCTGCTGGCCTGTAAGAAGGATAATGCTGTCAGTGAGATGTGCTGCCTAAACCAATAAGCTTTCCTGAGAAACAGGGTAAATTAGCCCATGGTCAGCAGTGTGCTAACTCCTCTGCCCTTGTGACTGATGCTGAGCATTGTCATACAGAGTGTAGGTGCGCTACTTAGTTTGCAGCTGGTGTGGGAATGCTAACATTATGCTTTTCTGAACTGAATAGGTATGTACCAATCTATCTCTAGAGCTGTTCACCTTCTGAAATGCATATATTCTGCCATTTCACTTGAATGCCAGGACCTTGATGTGACTCCACAACTCTAGTTTACTTGAAATTATAGCCACATTCCTGATTCTTAACATGCCTTTCAGTAAAAGTCACATCTCAAAAATGGATGTTAAACCAGAAAGACACAGGACAAAAAGTACAGATTTTATAGCTTGCTGGAAATATTTCAACCAACTCTGTGTTCTCCTAACAAATATACACGTCTTGGAAATATTCATACCTTTTCTTGAATGTTATGTGTTCGCTAAGAAGGAGAATGTTACAGCATTTGCATTTGGAAATCTGAGAATATATTTGATCAGGGAGAAGCAGCTTCAGCCCACCCAGGTGCTCTTTAGTCTTCCTAAGGATCCAGTCTCCCTTCTTTATCACAACCATGACATGACCAAACAAGTAAAATAGATTTATATAAAGACATATTAACAGCATAACAGCACTGCCTACCAACTACTGCATCGGCAGCTTCTAGAAATAACTCAGTCTCAGTAAGCAATGTGAAACTGCAACTACAAAAATGTGAAAGCAGTCATGATACAACTGAAATAGAGGTACACTGCCCACTTTCTTGCAAAGTTTCACGTCAGCCAGGCTGCTCTGCAAGTGTTCTTGGCCAGGAGGACATCAACTACTGTTGCACATAGACTGTCAATAGGTGCCAAGTTTGTGATCTCTATCTTGGCGTATTTACCAGCTGTTATAGTGAGGGACTGATGATGCACAAGAAATTTCTCTTCCTCAGCCAGTCTCCTTCATAAGACTGTAAGGAGTTTCTGGGGTAACTGCTGAGTGCCCCTGCAGTTAACTTTAATTTTTCTTTGAGTGAATCTGCATACCCACTCTTACATATCAGTTTTCCAGGCTCTGTGTAAAGTCTCTTTCAAAGAAGGAATGAGTCTAAGGTGTTTCTCAGTCATTTTTTCTCTTTGCTAAGTTGTAGCAGGTCCTTACCCTGCAGGTTGACATAACTGTGCATGATCCTGGTGTCATTACTTGACAGTTTTACAAATCCAGCTTTTGCTCTAGTCCTGTTGTTCCAAGATTCTTAGTCATTGTCCTTATTTGTGTGTCTGGATTGGTTCTAACTTCCAAAGCAAAGAAAATCTTTAAATCCAAACAGTGTTTCCTGGAAAAAGGAGGACTGGACAAGAGAGTGACAGCTGTCTAGGACAGTACATGGAGAAAAGTCTGACGTAATGGCATAAAGAGAAAACACTCATGTTTTTAGTTTTCTCCCTAGTCACCTGCCTATTCTCCATACAACTAAAGCACTTCGTGCACCCTCCCACTAGCATGGCACAAAATAGAGTGCAGGTCTGAGAAATGGAGTTTTTTAAAACCTCTGAGCCTAAAGGTTCAGTTCATTCTTGTCTGTTTTGAAAACCGTATTTTTCAGGAAAGACTGAGAAAGCTCCATTCTTATGATAAAGACAGGAGTCAAGGAGTACCTGCTTCCAGCTTCTGAGCTTTCTTTGTCTGATGAAGAAGCATAAGACACCAAGTATATGAACAAATTCAGAAAGATAAACTATCCTTCACTCTTTTATAATAGACTATCCTCTGGCTTTAGCATATGGCCAGGATATCACACAGAACAACAGTTTCCTATTATAGATTAGGAACAGCACTGAGCCAACTGCAGTTTCAAATCCATCTGCCCATACAAAAATAGTTTCTCACTGGGATCTTCCTTCTAATGCTGAACTATTTCTGCCCACAAACCCTCTTCCCAAATGACTTGGGAAACAATGTACTTTTTAAAAACATAATTAAAAGGAAAGAGAGCTCCCCCTACCCGGTGTCCCTAGAGTGGCCTGGCATTAAGCAAAAAGCTGAGGTCCTGTTGGGATAACTTTATAATGCATACCACCATTGTGTCGATTCGGTATTCTGTGAATATCCATACATAGTCTTTCTCCTGCAATAAGATTTGTCAGAGCAAACTGTGGTGTCTAAGCAGAGTCCCTCTGTTGTCTGTGCTTTCAGCATCATTGTAAAGATTTGTGGCCTCCCTTAGGTCTGTATTCACCGGACCATCTCTTAGTTTTCCATTGTTCCATTGCTTTTCAGGAAATATTAAAAAAAAAAATGTACTAGGTTTGTTCGATTTTGGTTATGGGCTTTTTTTTCCCAATTTGACTGCTTTTTCGCCTGTGTATTTTACTGCCCATTTCCCCCCTTTCCCCCCCAAATTCCTTGTTATTCTTCCCAGACAGCTGAGTTTCCTACTTAAAATTCTTTCTGGCAAATTAAAAAATAATAGATCCACCATCTTTGTAATTTAATTTAATGCTTATGAGTTAAAAAATAACTACATTTTCTTCCAACACAAACAGGACTTCTGTAATTTGTCCTCAGTTGAAATGTTCCTTTTCTGAATTGCCTGATGGCAATAATATCCTTAGTTGAAAGAGGGGATGAAGCTCTGTGATTAGGCAGTTTAACCTGAGTGCTTTCTCTGTTGTGTTTTGAATTCAACACTGCAGATCAGGCACTGCGCAAAAACTTGCAGGAGCTCAGCTCTCATATCCCCTGTCTTAGCTGTGTATTGGTTTAACTCCACACGAGTCTATGAGGTTACACCATTGTCAGATCAGAAAATCGGGTCTATATTAATTTAATTTTTGCAAAGCCAAATCTTTTTCTAGCTCATTTCAAAGCATTCAGAATATTTCTGGCTATTCTTCTCAATTTAGAGCCTGCTTCTGAAGTACCAAAAGCAGAATACCTTGTATACAGCTCAGCCACTTCTGTGCCCCTGCAGCATTTTAGTGAAATGCCTAAGGTACATCACTTCCAGAATGCAGAAAAGCCTTTTAGACAGGCAGAAATGGAGCTGTATAAGCTGAAGTGGCTTTATGAAGTTTCTCGCTCATAGATAAGGAATTAGTGGGAAATTGAGATGGAAATTAAATACAATATTAACAGTTTAACAGCCTATATAAATCACAGGGGGTCATCACACATTTACTCCAGAGTATCTATGAAAAATCCTCAGACTTGCAAAAAAAGTTAGAGATAAACCAGAGGCTCAGAGTGCTTTTTGGTAACTAAATGATTGTCTAGGTACACATTACAGATCCACCAAAGGATTTATGTGATTTATGTTTTCCATTAGCTGTTGAAATGCTTCATGGTCACTGACAGGAAAACTTGTGAATAAATAAAGGTAAATTGCCACAGACTCTATCTCACTTTATTTTTCACAGGGTAAAAAGCTGGCTGGATGTTTGGACCCAAAGAGTGGTGGTGAGTAGAGTTAAATCCAGTTGGTAGCTGGTCACAAGTGGTGCTCCCTAGGGCTCATTACTCACGTCAGTTCTGTTTAATATCTTTATCAATGATCTGGATGAGGGGATTGAGTGCATCCTCAGTAAGTTTACAAACAACACCAAGTTATCTGGGAGTAATGATCTGCTTGAGGGTTGGAAGGCTTTACAAAGGGATCTGGACAGGCTGGATTGATGGGCTGTGGCCAGTGGTATGATGTTCAATAAAGCAAAGTGCTGGGTTCTGCACTTGGGCCGCAACAACCCCATGCAATGCTACAGGCTTGGGGAAGAATGGCTGGAAAGCTACTTGGTGGAAAAGGACCTGGGGATGTTGGTTGTCAGGTGGCTGAACATGAGCCAGATTGTGCCCAGGCAGTCAAGAAGGCCAAAAGCCAGAATTCTGTCTTGTATCAGCAATAGTGTGGCCAGCAGGAATAAGGAAGTGGTCATCCCTCTGTACTCGGCAGTGTTGAGGCTGCACTTTGAACCCTGTGTTCAGTTCTGGGCCCCTCACTACAAGAGACATATTGAGGTGCTGAAGCACAGATTTTACAGAATCACAGAAGAGTTGAGGTAGGAAGGAGCTTCTACAGGTCTTCTGTTCCAGCCCCTCAAGCAGAGGCACCCAGAGCAGGCTGCCCAGGATCACAGCCAGGCAGGTTTTGAATATTTGCAAGGGTGGACACTCCACAACCTTTCTGGTTTACCCTTTCCAGTGTGTGACTTAGAGGAGTTACTTTCTAGATTACATAGAGATTTTAAAAAGCATATCCAAATTTTCTCCACAAGGATGATACAAGGACTTTTGTGGCTTGTTTATCAATAATTCAGAGTGCATAGAAACATACAAAGCCAGTTTACCCTGGCTGACAATATCACAACCATTTTGAGCAGCTTTTCAGCTTTTTCATTTTTCACTATACATACACCTTTTGCCACATAGCTAGTGAAATAGCAATTTTTTAGACACTCATCTTTCTCCTTTGTGATTCAATACAGCCATTAATGAAAGATTTGCCATATTAAGAAGTGAACAAATACTGATCTGGACAAAAGCTGATAGGAGCATTTATTAAACAGCTAGAATAAAGTGCAAAGGCACTGTAAATGTCAGTCTTCTGTAAAATAAAGATAATTGCATCCTGTAAGATATGCTCTCTTGCTCATTTGTTTTAATGGGAGGTCTGAAAGAGTGATATAAGGCATATGTTTTTCATCTAGGTTCCTACATTCCCTGTATGCTTTCTTTCCTTAATTTTCCTTCTTATTTTCCTCCCAGCACAAGGCAGCTCACACTCTGCCTCACCAGCTGAAGTGGGGGCACTGTATGAGGGGATCCCTCCACTCCATCATCTTTCCAGCCTGACTCCAACTCTGTTTCATCTTTCTCTTCCCTTTTTATGTCTTCAAGCATTCATAATACCTCTTATGCAGACACTAACTACATGTTCTGGTTGCTTGGAAACCGTTGTTGAATGGCTACATAGTATTTAGGTAAACCTGTCTGGTAATACACCTACCTTCTTTCTCATAGTAAAGTTTTAAGTACTGCAAGTGATTCTTTTTAGTTTTCATTTTCATTATCTTTAATGTGGTTTGTAGATTGTTCTCTGTTCTTACAAACACCACACTTTTATTTTGCTTTCCTTTTCTTTCATCTTTATCCTCCAATGTAACTTTTAGTGCCACATTATGTACTTCCTTCTAATGCAGTGCAACTGAAAAAGACATCAATCACAGCCAGACCCCTGGAAGCAGGCTTTTTGTGGGGGTATAATGCAAAATCACAGGTTCTAATCCTGAAATGTTGCAAGAGAATGAATAAGATCTGCTCCCTTCATCCATGCTAACTTGAAGCTGTTGTTGAAAGAGGAGGAACTGCAAGATCCTCCCCAGCTCTCCTGAGGCTGGGAAAAAAAGAAGCATGATGAGGTCTTACCTGGTTAACACCGGACCATAGATCAAAGGCTAAAATAGGTAGCAGACCCCTTGAGAGAGCCAGAATGAGGGCAAAGAAAAGCCTCTTTGTCCTTCCAATGACTTAACTAAGGTACAGTTCACTAATAACTTCCTAGATACACTTTGCTTTTTATGAACACCAGATGTTTTCTGTGTATTTGTTATCAAAATTACAGTATGGAATAACCATATGTCCAGCATGGAATCTTATACCTTAATGATCCATGGACAGAGTTAATATTTTCAAAAGGATATGCTCATTTCAGTTTTCAGAACTCTTTAGGACTCTTGAATCTATACCCAGATTTCCTATAATTCTCTGTGTCAAATACAAAATTCTTCATAATCTTTTACTCTACCAGTAGGTTTCTGAGTTTTAGGGATATTCTAGTTGATTGTCAACCTTTGAAGAAGAATCAAGTAATTCACTGTGGGTGACCATTGAAGTAACGTGTCTTGGGTAACCTGGATCACAAATAAACTGATTGATAGCTGAGGAGGTAATTGTTCATTTAAAATGGCTATGTAAATGTTTCTAGTTAAGGCCAAGATTAGTGACTCACTGACTGTCAGTTAAAGGTGTCTTATATTCATTTGTCACTTGTGCTCTTTCCTTATCATCTCAGCCTGGAGCCAGACTTTTTCCTGCGTCCTGGCACAGGTCATTTCTTGACACTCCACAGTTAAAAGTCCTGAAGGATCTGTAGATCAACAAACCTCCATGAAAACATCTGTTTGTACTGTATTAGTGCAAGTTAGGGTTAGAATTCCCTCTCTTTAACAGACACCAAATTAAAGTAATACAGTTAATTATCTTTCTTTGCAAGTACTTTACAGTACTCAAAGTACTTCAAGTACTACACTTTAAGTACTATACATCAAGTACTATACTACTTGAAACTGAAGATTCAAGTACTTGAAGCTGAAGCTCCAAGATGCTCAGAAGTCAGCTTTAGACCATTTACAAAAAAATGTTTGAAGAATGAAGCTGTTTGTTAAAACCAGAAGCTGCTCAATATGACTTCAGAGACCATATCCATGCCTGGAAGCAGCTATGGCTTCAAGTGAAGACATAGCACAATGAAGAATCACAAAGAGTCTCCCAGACGTGCTACTTTTGTCACCATGTTTTCCATACTGCAAGCTCTAGTTCTATAATCTACAAGAAAATCAGAGGAAATGTGACTCTACTGTCCTTTCCCTGGGAAGGATGCACTGTAGTGGAAGAACAGGCAACAGACTAGCCCTTGACACAGGAGGAATGTTCTTCACCCTGCCCTCTGAATATTTAAATCTCAGAGGCTCCAAAGAGCTCATATTTCTGACACTCTTCAAGTTATTTTATTATTGCATCACACCCTTACCTTGAAAGTGATGTTTTTAATGTTAGATATATAATAGAGACAAAGTCTACTAAGAGGCAAAAATACAGCCTTTTAAATTTGTAGGTAGCCACCAGTCTAGAAGTGGTGAGCTCTTCAATAGACCTGAAAAGACTCAGTGGTCACTGTATCATTTTGGAGTGGTCCTGTGATCCTCTTACTTCTCTTACACTGTCTGCTAACATTTTAAAAAGCAGCCGAATACTTGCTTCTCAGTGTCCCATATGCTGGGGAAGGAGGGAGAGGGAAGGAGAACCATTTATTTTGCTGCTTTTATTCCCATGAGAACAACTGATCAAGTGGGCGTAGAACAACAAGTTCTACTAGGCACACAGAATCTGCTTATGAGACATCTCTGCATACTCTTGAGGTTTCATTAGCTTTAAGTGGATATATTTCCACTCCTCCAGATCATTGTTATTTCAAAACCAAATTTATTCAAACCAAGGAAAGACGCATCTCCTCAAGTATGCCAACTTCAAGCTCAAGCACCAAAAGTACTGCATGTATTTTTTAGAAACGGTTCAATGATTTAAATATGCATCAGCTACAAAAATAGGGGTTTGGTAAATTCTTTCTTTTCACACTGTAAGGAATGCTAATAATTAGTGTGATTTCTGTCATCCATCTAAGACACTGAAATGATTATGAAGAAGTAATTTTTCTATACTGGCTGCATTGCAAAAATAACCAGTTCTGTGTTTGTTATTTGATCATCTAGGAAAAGAGTAACACAATAGCTACACCCAATGGCAACTTCATTAACTTCTGTCTTTCTAATAAGAACTGCTAGAGTTTTCTTAACAGGAACTTAATAATCAAGGTCAAACATAAATACTTACACCAGTTTTAACAGTTGCTTGTTCATAAAGATAATTCCTCTTTAAATGGCTTCTCATCAAGTAATTTTTCACCCTCATAATTCAAATTTTCCTTGTAATTTATCTTTTAATGTACAACAGTGTTGTTCTTTTGACTGGTTTATTATCTTCTCCAAGTAGTGTATTTGGACTAGCATAATAAATTAGGCCACATATTCTTCTCGTTACTGATTTCTAAGGTTTCTACTTCATTGTAGAAAAAAATAAAAGAGTAGCTTTCAGAGTATGAAACGCAGGAGGTGCTGCCAGGTTACATTTTGTGTTTACAAGGAAAACTATAAGTGATGCTTTAATACAGATAAGAGACGTCTCCAGTTTTATTGAATGTCATAGAATAAAGACCTTCAAAGGTCTCTTCTAGTCCAACATCCCTGCAATAAGCAGTTACATCTTCAACTAGATCAGGTTGCTCTGAAGTCATGCCTGACCTTGAACGTCTCCAGGGATGGCACATCCACCACCTCTCTGGAAACCCTGTTCCGGTATTCTACCACCCTCATTGTAAAACTTTCTTCCTCATGTCCAGCCTGATCTTCCTTCTTTTAGTTTAAAACCATCACCTTAGGTTGATGAGTCCTAGGTTGCAGTAGGATGAGTTCTACTGCAACAGGCACTGCTAAAAAATCTCCCCATCTTTTTTATAGGCCAACTACTTAAAGGTCACAGTAACGTCTCACTAGAGTCTTCTCCTCTCCAGGCTGAAAAACCCCAACTTTCCCAGCTTTTCCTCATAGAAGAGGTGCTCCAACCCCCTGATCATTTCCATGCTACTCTATGAGGCTGTAGATGCCAATAAACAAACAGAGAAGGGGTGCATGTGTGAACCATTTTTTAGCCAGTTTTTGCCTTCTGAATTTTCATAGGACAGTAATATTTTTCATGAGAAGTTGAAAAATTTTGATGGAAGTTTAAACTTTCCATTTTGTTTTAAGGAGAATGAAAAACCAACTTACATACTTGCTCCATAGATACAGTATTATACCTTCAATATAAATACATTTGGGAGCTTCGTTACTAATTGAACCAGGCTAAGAAAATATAAATAGAGGGGAGAAAATAAAATAGTATTCTGAAGTTTTAGAGTCTACAGTGCATAGGAAATAATTTTGACACCACAAATTGAATGTTAAATCAGGTACTGAGAAATAGAAAGAAATAAAGCAATGGACTTCTGGTGAAAAGTGGAAGCTTTTGTTCTATGGGGTCTTTTTTGGTTTACATTTGCACCATGGCTGGTTTAAGTTTGGAGGATTAATTTTTGCCTCAGAAAAGTTGGCAAAATCTCAATTTTCAGTTAAGTTTCATTACTGGGAATTATGGGGAAGTTCCTATAAAAATTAATAAATGAAACATAAGAATTTACAGATTTTATTTTCTTCATGAAATGGGATTTTTATAGGGTATACCTATATTTTCTACTCATATTCCCCACTGGTGTATAGAAAAAACAATTAATGTGCTGCAGTGTGCTTTCAGATTTACAATATACCATTGAACCTAAAAGTGTAACTGCTTCCACTCCCCTACTGCCCTGACCAGTTCTGTTGCATGACATGTTGCTTATACATTCACAGAAAACAACCATGATGTTCCTTACAGACACATAAGAGAAGCTGAGCTTCCTCTGGAGGAGCAAAGATGACAAGATCTAAAAAAATATAAAGGCAGAGGAGATGTAAAGGATCTCTATTATGAGATCTGTGATGAGAAAGAAGGGAGGAACTCTGTCTCTCAGAGCCATCTGCACCCATTGGAGCAAACTTCCATCCACAGCACAGGGTCCAAATTGGAGCACTGCCATATAGCCATCACTCAAAACTCACAAAAGGTTTCAACATTAGGAGGAGGGGACAAAGCCTACAAAAACCAATTTGCTTCTCCCATGCCACTGCTCTAGGAAGAACCCAGTCAGGTGCCAAGAAAACCAAAATGACATAGAATGAATGGGCACAAGTCATCACTCAAATACACAAGCACATTTCATCAGCTTCATCTGGATAGACTCAGAGGGGCAGAAAAGCCTTTGCTAAAATCACATGGATTTTTTTCCCTCTGAATGTCTAGCCTTTAGCGTTGCCTATGGAAATGGGACACCCTCACTGATACATGGTATCCACTCAAGTCTGTCCTGCAGAGGACTTTTCTACACACAGCCTGCTAATTTTTGCTCTGCGCTTCAGTTGTCATGGCTGGAAGTTCAACACAGTGAAGATCAACCAGGTAGAAAACTAAAGGTCAAAGTTCAATGCTTATTAGCAAGAATGCTTTTAATGAGAATCTTGCAGATTGTATTATCCAACCATATGTAAGAGCCTCCCAGATCACATTTCTCAATCAAAGTACTGCTAAAAGTAGCTATGCTGATTGCAATTTGCTTAAAGGATGGTTAGAGGTTGCTTATCTGTTGCTGGAGTATATGCATGAAAACATCCAATGTCAGCCAAAATCCTGCTGAAAGACCCCCAATATAAAAAGGTGTCATCAGACATCCTGGTTGGAGCATGGAAACTATACAAAAAACAGGTTTTTAATTTGCCTGCATACAGTAAAGCAGTTTTTACACAGAAAGATCCGTGCAAAGGCATGTTTTGCCTTGAGATTTATCACCAGGGTTAGCAGAAATCTGGCCAGAAGTGGCTGTTCTTCACACAGCACTGTCTTCCTAAGCAAAAGAAGTAAATTGGTTCCACTGAGAACATGTGTGTTCCTCATGTGGCGAAGGTCTTCTTCACAGTGTCTGTCATTTATCAAGGAAATTAGGAAGAGGCTCTGGTGAGACTGATGACACCTCTCTGCCTTTGTCTTCAATTCAGAGCAGTCAGGGATTACCCTGTCACTAACCTGGCAAGCACAGCTTGGCTTCAGGCTCCTTCAGATCCTCAATACTGGAACTCATGGGGGAAGGAATTAAGAAAAATAATAATTATAAGCATATGTTTGAAGGGGAGGTGGTAAAGTTTTCATTTAAGCTCACCCATCCAAGCTGATTCTTTTCTTCCCATAAAGATACAGATGCTTAAACAGCAAAATAATGCTTAAACATCCAAAAGAACAGAAAGGACTCTGAGCTCACCCCATAAAGGTTTTCCTGCAAAGACATAGTAGTGCTAGGTCCATGTCATTGGCCTTTTCCTACTGTAATTAACTAATTCAGGGAAATACTGCATTCAGGGAATTAGGTCTGACAAAACAAAATGTCCCAGTTTTGCACTTACTGAAGACAAGGGCAGATTTACCACTGACTGAGTCAGGAGTTCTCTGACTCATCAAGCTTAAACATCTGTTTATATATGCAGCTGTAACATATTGACTGTGACTAGCCTATCTGCTGAGTCAGGGAACAAAGCAGCAACATGACCAAATGGCAGTCCACGAGCATGCCCTGCTTTTATCTCTTTTTCTGCCTTTAATCCCTTGCCCACCTCCAGGTTCATCTTAGAAAACAAAGGCATCTTGTTTCATTTCTTTGCAAGCCTTTCTATTTCCAGTGTAAAGGTCTTCAGGAGGTAAGACTGTGCCCTTTTGATTGACACCTGCCCAACATATTTGAAGAGCTACTGATGCAATACTAAGCCAGGCTGCTGTGTCTATGTAAGGAATCACAGGATTTGGGACGTACTGCATGTGCCTTATCCACACAAACTAGCCACATCCTGAGGCCAAACACTTTATCTTGAGTCACAGCAATCAACGGGAATACAGAGCGCATTAAAAGTATATGAAGTGACAGCTCCATACCCTGAATATCTGACAATTTATAGTGGGATTTACACAGCAAGGATCTCAACAGACAGTTGGAAAGGGTATAAGAGGACAGAATTTACAAGCATGGAAGACATTGAGATGGGCTTGATGTTGTGTGTCCACTGGGGGAGTGTTTGGGAGAACTTGCAGGCACACAAGGACAAGTTTCCCCCCCCCACCCAGCATATAACATAGCCTGATTTTACAGTGATCCTCATTCAAAGATAAATTTACATTTCCTTGGTAAAAACTGTAGAGGATTCATATTTAGCCACTTTATTCATTCACTTAAAAGGGTAATTAATTCACAGATACCACCACTTCCTTCAGGCTACTTTTTAGCATGAAACTAATATTGCTGGTGCAGTCAAATAAGCAAAATAAATTTCTTTAACTGTTTTATCTTTAAGGTGGCAGTGGAGAAATTTACAAAGATCTGAGTCAGCCCCACACATCCCTGCTGGCAGTTTGGTCAGCCTCATTTCATTACTTGTGTTGGTGCCTGGCTGCTGCAGGACATAACACCTTGCTTTGTCTGGAAAGCGAGCAAGCATTCAGAGCACATTACTCACAGGCTGCAGCTCCTGGCAAAGTCACCTTCGTGCCACATAACTTGTACAGGGACTGCAGCTTAGGAGGGAGCTCTCCAAAAACACTTGCCCCAGCTCCTGAAATATCCTGTTGATATCGACAGGGCAAGATCCTACTTGAGCATAAGTGGCCCATGAACTGTGTGTCCTGTCACTTCTGTTGCTTTGCAAGTGGTTGCTTTTAAAGAAGGACCATTACAGCCTTGTAATTTGATTTTGTGCCTATCACAGAATGTGACAAATGTCCAGTTTTCCCCTGCTAGCTTTAGCTACTTTCTCCCTGTGTTCCTCCTACAATTAAGGGGGAGGGATGCTCCTGTAGATGGCTATAAGTGAAGACTCCTCCTGTACATGATTCATTCAGTATCCTCTGATTATAACAAGACCCCAGTGAGATTAGCTCCACAAAGATAACAGCCTTTGCAAAGATTCTTTATGCGTGCTTTGATGCCTATTACTGAGCTCAACAACTCATTGAGCTGAATATTCATTTCAGAAAGATGTCTGTTCTGGAATTAAAGGCACTACAGAGAAGATCATCTGATGTATCTGTCTCAGCCACTCACCCTCACTTTTACTTTCTATTCCCTGCAGGAAAATAGGACATGCAAAATCTTTTGGAAAAAAAATGATACCCTGAAGTGTCCAGAACCTAAGGGACCACTTTCAGAGGTTCAGATGAGGTGAGTCTGCCTCAAACAATGCTGACTATACCACTGCTTCTCTGCTTTCATTATCCCTTCAGTATTTTTCTTTACTTGGTAGAAGGGTTTTCCTCACAGCCAAGAGAATCACAAGCAAGTAAAATCTCATCTTCTATTGAGACAGAAACAGAGACTTCTAGTCTGTGTATCTGCAGAGATGCTCATAAACATGAAAAACATGTCCTAGAGACTCATTAATGTAAAAGCAAGTTAAAAAGGCCAATACACCTACTAAATAAATCACATGATTTGCAGGCCTCCTAATCTCTGAGCACTTAGGGTTGACAACACTGTAAATAACAGCTTCTGGCCCAAAATGAAAGCAGAACTTTTTAACTTTAGTGCAGAATAACACAAAAGATAAATAAAGATAATTTGAAACCTCTGTCAGAAAATTCATAAACAGGACATTCAGAAGAAAGACATCACATTTGAAATGTCTGCTTACACTATAAAACAATCAGTCAGATCAAGACTGCAAGGCACATTAAGAAAGAGTAGTAAGGCATTTCCACTTATCTGCCTGGTGGAAGGAAAGGGAAATTATAAGACATCATCAACATATCCAGAAGCTACATGACTCTTGCAGTCTGCACATCAGCTGAAAGACAAGAATTTAAGAATGGGCTGAGACTTCAACTAAGTCAACAAGTCACTATATAGACCAGAAACCTCTTGCAGTCAAGTTCTCGTTCCCACTGACAGCCCATTTTCAGCCCTACCTGGAGGTCCAGGCTTTCTTTCTCTCAACCCAAACCCTAATCCAAACCCTAAATGAACCACATAGACTGGCCTCTTTGAAACCCATACTTCCATTCCCTGTCTCATTTTCATTCTTCCATCTCTGTGCAAACAGGATGCATTACTTCTGTGAAGGAGCTGGGAAAGCAAGCAGCAGCATATCAGGCTTGGCTCTGTATTTCTGTTGCCGCATGATAGTCACTTGTCATATATCTGATATTGGCCTTCTCCCTGGTACTTACACTGTCATCTTCAGCAGATCCTGTGTGCCTCCTTCAGCAGTCTTTTTCCTATGTGAGCTCACCCTACAAGGATGAAGCTCCAGGGGTGTACGAGCAGTTCTAGAATGTCCCCATTATGCATCCAGGTGCTCAAAGAATTAAATGCCTCAGCCAAGCCTTTAAGACAATGGGACTAGCTTAATATGCACTTACATAAATAGAAATATCTGACCCTGAGAACATCCTTAATTAGACTTACCAAAAGTCTTGCTTTACATGAATAATCAATTTTTTTCTCTTTCATTTAGCATCAGTTTGTCATTTATTAACATGCACTAGACTGTCTTCTCAGTACTTTTCCCTTGAATATGGGGATTGAAAGGCATTTTAAAATTAAGAAAATTATTCTTAGACACGCACATCACTCCTGGAGCCTGAGCTTTAACATGGACATCATATATTCAGAATAAAACTGTAACTTCCCATTAAGTGCATTCATCAATGGATCAGCAATGAAAGAACGTAAAGAAGGCATTTCCTTCTCACATGCAAAGCACTGATCTTTCAGAAGTTTACTTCAATTTGTAATACCAAACCATGACCTTGAATGTCAGCGGAATTTTCTGCTAAGCTGCTGCACTGGGTCTGTCTGGGGTGAGTTAATTTCCTTGATAGCAGCCTGTATGGTGCTGTATTTTGGTTTTGTGGCTAAAACAGTGTTGATAACACACCAGCATTTTAGCTGTTTCTGAGCAGTGTTTGCACAGCCTTGAGGCACTTTCCATTTCCCACTTTGCTCCCCCAGAGGGTATGCTGGATAGCTGACACAGAAACAAAGGGGTATTGCATGACACATAATGTGGTGCTTAGCAATAAAAACTGAGGGGTGGGTGGTTTGGGAGAGCTAGTCATTGCTAAGAGACTGGCTGGGAATTGATCTACATGTGGGAGGCAGTGAGTGACTGCATGTGCATCACTTGTTTATTTTTTAATTCCTCTTGCTGTTGCTTATTAAATTATCTTTATGACAACTCATGCATTTTCTCACTTTTGCTCTTCATATTCTCTCCCCTATCCCACTGTGGGAGCAAGTGAGCAAGCAGGTGGGTGGTGCTTAGCTGCTGGCCAGGGTCAAACCACCACAGTTGGGATCAGTTTCAGTCAGGGTAAAAACATAGTTCCTTCACAGTCTCCACCTCCAGTGATGCTTTTTGCCTTCAAAAGAAATCAGAAATTGTCCAAATGTAAAAAAATTCTTGTTTGTTTCTGTTAACATGCTGCTATTCAATGCAGGAGCATTGAACCTCAACTACCATAAGAGACAAAGGCTAACATACAAAACGTGGATGTGTGCAGAACATGAATCCAAAGACGTGAAGAAGTGTGCACTGTCTTCTCATCACAGGTAAATATGGGTATGCACAGTTGAAGAAATACCCATAAGAGATTACAGCTGTGTTACATGGGCCACTTTCTAAATTAAACGAGTTGATGCTACAGTAAGGTAACTCTGGTACAACAATATCCATGGAAAAACTGCTTGGCTATCATGGCTATACCATGACAACAGCATGTACTGGTGGAGTCCCTCTAGTGACTTGTGCACTGGCATAGTCTTGGTGGTGGTCAATTCTACTCCTGTCTTCACCCTGGACTTTGTGGAGAATCCAAGCAGATTGCATTACATTTGCTGGTTACAGCTGCAGATGGTGGACAGGGTCAATAGCCTCCATTGCACACTGTTTTGATACCTTTGCTGAAGTGCCCTTGGCATCTACGAAAAACTGCTATGCGCTTATGGCAGATGACTGGGCCCTGGCTGGAGGTCTTGCTGGCTGAGCGGACCCTGGGAAACTGCCAGTGGTGGCTGTGATCACAGGTTGGCTGGTGAAGGAGATCAGAATGCATGGAGGGGACAGAGCAGCAGGGCCTGGCAAGGCAGCCGCACAGAGAGGCCACCAGAAGCATTGAGCTCTTTGGAATGGCACTGGGGGGTGCCAGCCCCTGCAGCCAGGAGGCGAAGGCAGGTCCTGCATGGGGGAGACAGAGGCGAGGGCCATGAGGCAGCAAGGGCAGCAGCCAAATGCCATGGGGCACTACCAGGGTCTGGTGGGTCACTGCAGACAGGGCTGGGCAGTGATGTACACAGGACAGGTGGTCACCCACATCTGGGCCAGCACCCATGGCCAACAAGAGCAGTGATTGGGGTCTCTCCATGGTCAGTGTGGGGCACAGGGGAAACTGGCCCAGCACCCTTGGGTCCCCGTGCCCACTCCCATCCTGGCAGCACTGGCAGAGAGACACCAGCCCCATGGTGTAATCTGGGTCTGCATTTTCAAGGATGCTGTTATTCTCCGAGTAAGAAGAACAGATGTAAGGCCCATGTACAACAATGTTAGTATTCCTGTGGCACCATAAAAAGGCTTTTAAAGCCGAGCTCTGCTGGACTGGCACAACATATTATGAAGAAGGGCCCTGGGCTCTGCTTCATGTTAAAGACAGTGAAGAACAGGTCCATGTTACCACCTCATGACCATGAAGATGCAGGGTTTGCTCCTTCTGCGTATGGCTCTGGACTGAGCTGTGTCCAGAGCCATGTTTGGGTTTGCACTTATTGAGAGCTGTGCACAGAGACTCCTTAACAACTTTCACCGGGGCCTCCAACATCTAAGCTGTGTGATCTCATGGCCCTTCAGCTGACCCAGTAGAGCGATCTTATCCTTAACCGTAGCTGGTGCCGTATCAGCAGACAAGCGCAGCAACAGTGACATCTAGTGGCAAATGAGGCGGTGGCTACACCAGAACAGAAACCAGCTCCAATTAATGAGAAATAAACCAGAAATAAATGTACAATAAATGTACAAGGATATAAAGAAGCAACAGAAGACTTTTTCTGTAATAACTCGTATTTAAATTTTTTCTCATGTTTATATGCATATATAATAAACAGTATATATATCTCAAATATAAGCTAGTCTTAACTCTTTGCTTCACATGACTGTGTTATTACTTCAAACACCAACTGATTTGGTGACAATATGTTTGTGTCCTATTTAGCAATCTGAGATTTTAAACATGCAGAAGCATAACTCCAGAATTTCAAGGGTAGTTATATTATGGTTTTGTTGGCTACTCAGGCTTTAAGCATGAGAAACCTTAGATGTATAATAAGATACAGAATCGCAGAACAGTTAGGGTTGAAAAGGCCCTTAAGATCATTTAGTTCCAACCCCCCTGCCATGGGCAGGAACACCTCACACTAAACCATGTCACCC